>JAGKTI010016185.1:0-19667 GCA_018397915.1 Birgus latro
CCAGCGCAGCGCGGCTGGGAGCAGGAACGACCTACCTGTCCGACTCTCCGGCGCCCCTCTTGTGCTCAGATGAGGGCCCGGAAAGGTAGCAGTCGCCGGCACCTTGTCTCCAGCTGGAACACAGCTCTGCAGGTAAGGGGTGGAGTTTACAACTCCACACAGCACCGCGGTACTGACAGAGTTCGTACCGGGTACGGGGCAGAATTGGCGATTGTCCGTTCCCCAGCTGTCTCCCCGCCACAGGGCCCCGACACGGACGCGTGTCGGCCCGTCTCCTGTAGGCGTTCCCCCAAGAGCGGCACCGCGGTACCGGCCACGAGCCATACCGGGCATGAGGCAGGATCGGCCATAGTCCGTCCCTCAGCCGCTAGTGACAAAAGCTCATTGATACAGGCCATAGCCGTCCCAGAGCTCACCTCCTCGGCATTAGCCACGAGCCACGCCCAGCCTAACACAGTGCAGGCCACGAGCCGCCAGGGAAATAGGCCCAACACATTGCAAGCCACAAGCCCCCAGGAAAATAGACCCGATATAGTGCAGGCCACAAGCCGCCAGGCAACCAGGTCTAACACAGAGCAGGCCACGAGTCGCCAGGGAAGTAGGCCCGACACAGTGCAGGTCACAAGCCGCCAGGAAACCATCTCCCCCTGTGCCTTCTCGATGCCAGCCACGAGCCCCACCAGACCAAACACCGTGCAGGCCATAAGCCGCCAGGAGATCAGGTCTAACACAGTGCAGGCCGCAAGCCGCCAGGAAACTGTCTCTCCCTGTGCCCTCTCAGCGTTGGCCACGAGTCACGCCAGGCCAAATACAGTGCAGGCCACGAGCCGCCAAGAAACTAGACTTAGTGCAGTGCAGGCCACAAGTCGCCAGGCAGCTACCCTTGCGGCCCCGCAGGCGTTGGCCACGAGTCACGCCAGGTCAAATACAGTGCAAGCTACAAGCCGCCAAGAAACTAGACCCGACACAGTGCAGGCCACAAGCCGCCAAGAGACCAGGCCCAGTGCAGAGCAGGCCACAAGCCGCCAGAAGGCTGTCCTCCCCGTAACCCACCAGGCGTTGGCCACGAGTCACGTCGGGTCCGGGGTAGAGCTGGCCATAGTCCGCTCCCCTCCTACGGGATCACCAGCCGTCGGGGAAGGCCCCACACCCGAGACGTGGCATGGTCTCACCCAGGACCTTGGTTCCCTACGACTCCACCCAGGGTGACCAGCTGCCGGACCAGAGCCCCCGTAGACCTCGAAGCTGCCGCCGAGCCCCATCCACCACTCCCCCGGGCCGAGCTTCCCGTGAGGCATCCCTGACGGCGACGTCGCCCTCAAGCCGTTGCCGCAGCCCAGCCACCCCGGGTTCCGGTTCCCTGGGTCTCCTGCCGCCCCTCAGAGTTGCCCCGCACACCAGAGCGCGACCTACCGGTGGGCGAGGTCTCCCGACAACGCTCCCAGATCCGACGTCTGGCCCGGCTCCTAGCCCTCTTCGGGCCGAGCCCTTAGCCCCATGGCCACGTGTGGGACCCTGCCCAGGGGCACGCCACTCCACCCCTGTTCCTTCCTGATGAAGGAATCGCCCTGGGCCCAGCAGTGTCGCCCAAGTGAGTGGACTATCGATATATGTGTGTGTGTACCCTTAAGCTCAGTTCTAGTGTGCATCTACAGGATCTTACGAGGATTCCCTACCGTGTATCCCCAAGTGAAGTGACCAAGAACCCCGAATAAGACTGGACGTGCCGATAGATAGAACGAGGCCGGGCCTATATTGGAAGGTAGAGTCCTGCTGCGCTAGACAGCCTCCGTGATAACCTAGACTCCCCACTTGTGTATCTTTGTATCTTGTGCAGGTGTTTACGCCCCCCCATCCCCTGTGTTCAGTTAAACCTGCACCAGCCCCTTGTCTTAGCCGCGTGGCCGACCCGGGCATACCAAATACCACAGTCCCCCCCCCTGTTAAATACCTTTACGGGCGACCCTACCTGTAATAGACTCCCGGCCGCCAGTTACCTGAAGTACAGGTGTAAAGTAATATATACATGTATACAGTGCCGTCCAGTCCTATACGGGTTTTAGAGATTGTGTCAAAACCATTCCTGTGTCTGAAGATATAAACGTGTTGTATGTCACACGAGTGTCGGGTGAACAGTACCATACTTAAACAAGAAGGTAAAGTGAAAGATAGCAATTGTGTACAGTGTTCACTTGCCCCCCCCCCCCGGCAAATCCTTTGTAATATCTGTGATGTATTATTGTCCTGTGTCTTATGTGTAGAATACATGTGTGATATCCACTGCCTTGTTTCTGTGTCCAGTCCTGCTCTTAGGAGTTACCTCCTGGTCTAGAATAGGGACCCGCTTTAGCCTGCGTATTTGAGGGCGAGAAACCGTCCCACAAATACGTAGCATAACAGTGATCTTTACTTTGAAATTAATGTTTGTGCTCTTTATTTGAAAGCGACGAACTGACCCTTTATTATTATTTTTTATTATTATTATTATTTTTTTCCTGGAGGATCACCAGTTCATTAAGTTGTTCTTATCACTTTACTAGAAGGATCTTTAATGCAATAAGTTGTTCCATCCTTTACTCTAAGTCTCTAGTGCAGTAAGTTGTCCCATATTAGTGTAAAAGGGTCTCTGGTGCAACAAGCTGTTCAGTTTTTTACTTAAGTCTCTAGTGCAGTGAGTTGTCCCAAATCAGATTATAAAAGTCACTGGTGTAGTAAATTGTTCCATAGTATAAGCGTCTTTGATGCAGTACTTTGTTCCAGTTTTAGTTATAAGGGTCCTTAGTGCATGAAGTTTTCCCATATCAATTTATTGCGGGGGTGTATAGTGCAGTAAATTGTCGCATCTTAATTTATTGAAAGGATTTCTAGCTTAGTGAGTTATTCCAGCCTCGTTTACTATAAAGTTCACTACTGCAAGAAGTTGCTTATCCATTACTCTGTTAATTTTATCATGACCGAAAATTTCCATATCTCCATCTTGAACGCTGAGCTGTAACAAGAGAATGGTGCTAGTCACGAAGAAGTACGAAAAGTACAGCCGTAGTATTGTCATATTCTTCCATTGAGTTGTGACACGAAATTAACATTACAGTGTTGTGGTAATCACGAGAAAGTACTGTAGAAAGGATGTAAGGCCATACTATTGTCTTATTCTGTCACTGAGCTTTGGAAAGTAAGCTGCAAAACAACGAAAATATATGCCAAGTTAAAGTGGACAGAGTATAGTTTACGACGAGAATATCAGCCAGGTTAAAGTGGACAGAGCATAGATTAGGACGAGACTCTCAGGTAAACTAAAATGGACAGGGTTTACTTAGGACGAAAATTTACGCCAAGTTAAAGTGGTTAGAGTAGGCCATAGTTTAATGCAGGGTCTTTAATGCGTTATTGTAGGGTCTCTGTTGCCCAACACTCTCACCTTGATAACAGCAATTTCCTCTTTACTCTTGAGCATCCTCATCCTCATGGCGGGTTCCGATATGTCCACCAGTTTGTTGTTGTGCGGTAAGTGGGTTCGCAGTTTACTGGCGACCTGGAGACTCATGTGGTCCTCCTCCACACCCACGGAGCCCTTCGTAGAACCCAGCTCCTGCACCACCGCGCGGAAGAAATTGTCTTTCTTCCAATCAGTGTAGATGATGTTGTCCTGAGAAAGTGAAATAGAACGTTTACTTGATCTTTTCGGGCCGATGACGTATTTTACACCTTATTTTTGTTATAGTCAGTGACTGTATTTTAGCTTAGAAAGATATTGAATTAAATCGCCTGTTATATGCAAAATAAAACTGAAAGAATCGTCAAAGGAATGAAGGCGTTACTTGATGCTGTGACAGAACTACACTGCGATACTTTCTTCCCCTTCAGTCCTATGATGTATTATTTAGTTTTACTTTTCCTACTAACAGATGATATTAGCAGGCCCGTAGCCAGCGAGGGGAAGGGGGGAAGTCCTGAGGGTCGGACGACCACCCCACCTGCCAAAAGGTTCACTTTCTCACGGTCTGTTTTTTCATATCAGTGGAAAGCATCGTTCTCCGTTGTTCAGAAGTTTTGTGCTGCTTCTCAACGAAGCTTATGCATACACCCAGACCTCCATTGCGAGCATGCAGCAGACCTTTGACCAGTCTGCTGCTATGCAAGTCCAGATTCAGCAAAGACCCCCTCCTTTCCCCTTCGAAAAGTCTGGCTACGGGTGTGGTTACGACAGACCTCTGATAGTGAAGAACCTAATGTATGATATAGCTGACTCCCTCAGTTAAAAAAGAAAAAGTATCTCCAGAGCCGAATGCAGCAAAATAGTCTAGTGGGAGCAACTGAAGAATATGAAATACGTCGTTGAAGGAGTGAGGTTGTTAACCTCCAGTTTCAGTGAGAATCTTAGATGTCCATTTCCCCCCTTTAGTATGGCTTATAGTTTTTTCTTTGTTCAACTTTCTGAGACCGCAGAATATATTAATATTTTCTGAAACTTCATTACATGCGTAAGTTATGTTCCTGGCACAAAAAAAAAAAAAAACTATCTAAATTTTAACTGATTGTTTTCGAAATAAAAGCTCCTTTGTATTACATTTTGGTTAATATCAGACGATTTTACTATACCCAAGAGAAACCTTGGGCATCAAAAATGTTTAGGTATGTCACGACTAGCGATTTGGTCGAGAACGAAGATCATCGCATTACACTCCAGCTAATAGGACGACTTTATTCAGGTCACAGACACACACCACTGCAGTGCGGTTAAGCGTTACTATTAGGCTGTAGTTATTCTGTCCGCGTTCTCTTGCCGCTCATCCCATTTGCTAACTTGACGACAACTACAAAACACTTTTCATAGATGTAGTTAAATACAAACAAGTGTATGGAGATAATCGACACAGATGTGGGAATATTTGGGTGGATAATTGAGATCGATGGACACTGGGATATATAGGAGGAAACAAGGCCCATACCTTGGGAGGAAAATTTAAACCGACAGATACGAGTAGCTTTAGGCGAAAAATTAAATTTTTAGTTGGAAAATGGATTTGATTAATGCCAGTCTATAATCATTCAGGAAGCAAAATTTTTCTGACATTGTCACCTAATCATGATGGAAACCCAATTGTATAAAAAAAAAAAAACTTTCCCACACACACAGCCCATTTAATTACATCACAACCACCATCACCAAAGAAAAAAAAAATGTGCCTGTCAGTATGCGTCTGTCAGAATATTTTGCTGTCTGTGTAATTCAGCCTGCCAGTCTACCTCTATCTGTCTGTTTATATCATATCTCTCTGTCTGCCCATACATCTATAGCTCAGAGACCCCGGAAGGGGGTGGCCACAAACAAATCGCCTCCCTGCCACCCTGTCTTTAGTCATACGCCTCTGTGGTACGTTGGCAGAGTGCGTCTCTCACGCTCGTGGGCGCGGGTTCGCCTCCCGCCAAAGTTGTAAAAACCTTGGGAAGCGTTCACCAAGCCACTAACCACTTTGGCGGACACAAGGGGTGCTGTGGTTGAACCAGTGTCGCATACTAGTATGCTTGCACCCATTCGGCTTAAGGCGGGCCGATTACACTTAGTTCACAGACTACACACACATCCAAAGCCACTACAACACCACAATTACACTCACAAGCACTTCTCACCCTACATTCAGTCTCTACCAGACAGCCTAAGCCACTGGGTAGAGACACATGGCTTGTATCGCACCTGCTTCGGTAGGGATAGGCCGGTCCTGCAGTGGACCTCGACTGCTGATGACGACGACGACCCTTAACCTCACGCCACCTTCATCCATGTACTTCTCCAACTCATCCCTCCACCTTATCCTTGGTCTTCTCTCTCCTTTCATCTTTCTCACATACACTCCTAGTCAGTCTCCTGCCTCTTACTATTTTCAGCTGTACCATAACTTAGCACCATCAGCCAATAGCACGAGCATCGCCTAGCACATCTTTGCCTCACATCACACAAGCATTCTCTCTCTCTCTCTCTCTCTCTCTCTCTCTCTCTCTCTCTCTCTCTCTCTCTCTCTCCGAAATTAAACAATAAGCACTCAAAAATATACAAAACTAAACCGGTCCTAACATCATGGTACTAGACATAGGCAAGGATAAAACCCTACACCCAGAGAATACATGTTTAACTCTAGCCATACCACACCAAGGTCATCACCCTTACTATGCCAGTATAAACACCCATAAATTAGGCAGCCATCCACTGCATCAGTTTTATAAGTGGTTTTGAAGATTTTGTGACGCCTCTTCCTTAGCGATTTATTCTGTATATTACGCCTCAATATCCTCTTGCAATAAAAGGCTGGGCAATCTGCAAAATAAATCTTTTAGGAGGAGATGCCACGAAGCCTCCTATGAAACCAAGAGCATGACCCACAGATGTCAATACCATACGGATAATACTGAACACGTGCAGTTGCGGACACAAACATCGATTCACTTCCTTACGATGAACAGTGAAATGGTGAGCAGTGACTTTTAAATTATTGAGAGCTTCACCAAAGTGTTCGGAATAGTGTGTAAGAGTTTATAATTGGTCAACCAGCAACTGGATCGATGTTACTGTCGCAACTATTCCTAATTTTTCCAACGCACGCAGCAGAGGGTCGTATTCTCGTGAGTTTACTAACCTACTTAAACAATTTTTTATGCTTATTAATCTTTATTATTCCAAAATACGTTACTTAGGGTTTTTATTCATATCGACATGAACTGTATAGATACAGTATAACTGATGAGAATCTTGACGTACCCTATGCAGAAATACACTGGGGCTATACTTTACTTTAACTTGGCCTAAAGTTGACATATCTTCGCTATGAATGCTGAACTATAATAAAAGCTTAACACAAGAACAGGGCTAGACACGAAGAAGTGCTATGGAAAGGACGAAGAGCGACAGTAATGTCTGATTCTGCCGTCGGGCTACGGGATACAAGCTGCGAATGGACTGAAATCGCCAAGTTAGGGGCTCTTAAGCTGACAAAAATCCCATGCAAATTTGGACTCTCTAACAGGGGTGACAAGATAACGGTTTTAAAGCTAGATTTGAGATATACATTATGCTTTTTAGGGCTGTCAATCAGATTTTAACAATATTCTAGCAAATTAGGCTTAGTGTTGGGGACTTCTTTGTGCTGGCCAACTTTATAACACGTTTTTAGAACAAGCTAAGTTACCCATGTAAACCAGTTGTTTAGACTACTCCCCAACAAAATAACCACGCCAAGAAACTCCTGAGAGCTTCCCTGGGCCACGGCCAGTTGGAAGAGGTGGGGATCTTATGAAGGGTATCTTGGAGCTACAACTTGAAATAAACATCAGTCAATTGATTGTGTGAGTTGGAGGAAGAGCAGTTAGATGACGGAGGACAAGGCAACATGGAGGTAATTTGTCTGTATCCACACCTTTCGGGAACAAGGCATCTGGTTATACGTTTCAGATAGATAGATATACGACTGTAACACAAGGGTACCTGTATAGAGCGTCTCCAGGGTTGTCCAGCGTCTATGAGAGCCGAGATGGTGACGTGCTTCTCTGGCGTGATGAGTAGGCCGTACGGTCTACCGAAGGCACAGTACGTAAACCCTCCTGATGTATTAAGAGTTCTGTTAACACTTTAGAAACCGTGACATTTTTTTATTTCATTCATGCTATTCCCAGACTATTATATGCAGCGTAGGGGAAAAAAAATGTATATGGAATGGCTATCGAAGGCTGGCCAGTTAGTTTTTTTTTTTCTCTAGCTAAATCTGAATATAATCGTCAGGTGGTAGAAGGAACAGAAAAATGTGCAATCGTCTGATGGGATTATCATCTTGAATCTGATCACGTTCTTTATGTTTTATCTCCGGGACTTTCACACGATTTTATTCAGCTCAGGAGGAGACTTTGGGCATTGGAGGGGTTAGATATAGCCATCTTTAACTCCTTCATGTTAGAGATCATTTCATTATTGAGTAGAATCGTCCGAAGAACAAGGAGCAAAATAAGCAGATAAAAAGGCGATTATCAGATTCGAAGGATTAGGTGGATATTAAAGACACTCACTCTCATTAATTATGATAAACTGAAGTTCGATAATGATGCATACCGTTAAGGTTTCTGCGAGAGAGAGAGAGAGAGAGTTACCTGAATAGTAGTTGATGTTGTGTATGGAGGTGAAGAGACACGCCGCCACGCCACCCTCCTCCATGTACCGCCTCAGTTTCTCCACACGACCCATCACCTCACCCTCAGAGAACAAACCTGTCGGCATCTGATTAAAAATCGCCAGGTGTCAGCATGAACAGTGTGGTGATACAAAGATTACTCGAAGAACAAAACATGGTATGTGTGTCTTGTTATTACAGTATTTCTCCTCCACCTAACTCTCGGAAAATTTAGGCATCTGAACAAAATCGCGTGGTAGCAGCATAATCAGTGTGATGACAATAAATAAATAAATAAATAAATAAATAAATAAATAAAATAGAAGGAAGAGAAAGGACACCTTTAATAGCCGCATCCACCCCAACAGTATCCACCACCCCGGCACATGCCAAAAGGTGTCCATTGTCTTAAGACACACCCCAAATGAACACTAGACACACCTTAAACAACAGACATGCCCCAGAAACACAACAAACACAACAATATCCTCACCACTCAACACCTCCATAAGTGTGACGCTCTTACAGCTCTACAGTTTCAGCTTGCCATCTTTCATCTTTCACCTGCACGATGATTTAATGAGTGAGTGAACGAATGATCAAGCAAGTAAGTGCGTGAGTGACATAGTTAGAGACATATACTGGATTTCGTCTCCTTGGTTGATGTGGCAAAAGGATAACTGTTTTGTCTTGTTTTTGTTTCTTTACCTTACCCTAAAAATAAACCTATAGACATCATATAAAAAAAATCGCCTAATGTCAGAAAGAGCAGTGTGCCGATAGGGTTAAATTACAGAAAAAAATTTAATGTCGCTGTACACAAAGGATTAATTAATGCCTGGTTATTTTATTTTGTACTTTAGTAATTTATATGCATATACGATTTTTGTACCAGCGCATTGTGTACTAACTTATTTTTGTATTTTCATATTTATTATATTAATGAGTCCCGTGTTAGCCCTTGTGATGCTTGAGGACCCGAGTGGTGACATAATAAAAAAAAGTCTCTTCGGGATTGAGTTCTCTGTGTAGGTCAGCTAACCACTCTCACTGGTGCATTAGACCACCAGATGTGTATATTAGTATGCCTTGTTGTCATTAATGTGTATACTTTCTAACTTAAGGTATTCCTATATTATCATTTAACTTGGGTAACCTTGCTAGTAACGCGTTCGTCCCGTGGTATTTATGTGACTTGAATCTAGAGTTCGAACCTCTTATCATGGCTGTCACAATACTATTTTTACTCTAACCTTATTTCAGATTTTCCTTCCTCTGCAGCTAGTTTCGCATAACTCAGTGACGGAAAAAGAGTTTGTTACCACTCTACATTCTTTTCGTAGTACTTCGTGAGTATCACCGTATTCTAGTGTTAATCTGTGACTACAACTCATATTCGTGATGGAGAGATGACAAATTTAGGCCAGGTTAGAAGACACTGCTCCATTCGTACTTCTCTAGCTTGAGGAAAGGTTCATGTTGTGTTGCTCTGCCTGCGAAAAAAATGTTTGGTCTTACAGTGGAGTTCATATGAAAGGTTACAATTACAGGATATAACTTGTACTTTGTTTTATTATGCTTTTTTGTAATTTGTGTAACTGGCGGTTTTATGTAACTTGTGTAGTTAACGTTTTTATGTAATTTGTGTAATTAACGATTTTAGGTAACGAGGAATTTACCTTTTTATGTACCTGATAATTTACTTTTTTGTAACGTGTAATTAAGCTTTTATGTACTGGTCGCATGTGTATGTTCAAGAAGTTATATTTTCTTGCTGCAGTATTGTGAGAGTGCAGAGATGACGTACCTTGTTTCCGTTGTACATCCTCATGGTAGTGGTGTCTCTGAAGCTGTTTACGTCATTACTGACCGTCCTCACGCCCAGTCTCCTTCCCATCCCGCCCAATCTCACACTCAGCCCAATCGTCTCCCCCAATCCCGCCTGCAGAGCCGCTTTGCCACGCTGTACTACGCTCTTCATCTGTTTTGAGATGGGAAGGAAAAAAGTAAGTTTCTCTCTCTCTCTCTCTCAAAAAAAAAAAAAAAAAAAAAAAAGCCAACTAAATGAATATCGTCGTTAATTTTCTTTGTTTAGTAGTATGAAACGCTGGAGGAGGAATTTTTAAATATTGTATTGCACAGTATGATCTATTTCAGTAGCCTTTTACACCACCCAGGGCGGCCTTCCACTCAGTAGATCTCTCCTGAAGCCGTTCAGTCCGTTTATATTATTTTGTTATTTTTGCTACAGTCAAACGATTATATTCAACTTAGGGCAGAGATCTAGGAATAAATAGGCCAAAGGTCAATGAAGTTTGTATCTAACCCCTCCACTCCAGTCTGAAAAATTGCTTCTTAACTGAGCAAAGTTGTTTGGGGATAACAACAATACACTAAACAAGAACAGCAAAACTTTTAACCTTACACCACAGCCGGAGACTTTATGAAACTCAGTCCACATCAAATACTTTCTCTTAGAACTGCCGAGCCCTGGCCACTCCTTAGCGTCACCGATATGGAAGGGATAACACTGCCCAGTCCTGTCCCTCCCGAAAATAATCACTCTGTTACTCCATGCTATATCAAATGGTCATCGTATTGAGGTGGATGAAGTTTGCACACCATAGGTCTTTCACCTTTGTCGCAGATTTTCTTCCTTTTGCAGCTATATTTCAGGTACCTTACTGGCAGAAAAAGACAGTGGTACGGCTGTTGCCTACATCCCGTCCACAGCGCTTTTTCGTGACTGCTACCATATTCTGTTGTTAATACACTGCAACAACTTGGCATTCAAGATGGATTGGTGACAGTTTTGGGCCAAGTTAGAGTAAAATGAGTATAGTTAATAAACGCTCAACAACCATGCTACATAGGTCAGTTTTCTAGGTCACACAGGAGACTTCGTAGCAACTCTTCCTCATTTATTCTTTATATTACATTTGTGTATCATCCTGTACATTACTGAGAGACTTTGTCGATGCCAAAAGTTTATAAATAGAATTAAAGATAATATACAGGTAAAATGTGCATAAAATTCGATAAGAAAAATGTGCTATGAACCTCCCAAGCCACACACTCGTATAATACAACCCATCATTTCATACTGTGATGTTCCCTTGAAGTTATTGTAGCTACCGTCAGACGATTTTATTCTGCTTAGGAGAGATTTCTCCAACTGGAGGAGTGAAGGGGTTTGATATAGCCTTAATTAACTTTTTCTATACTAGGACTGTCTCATATCCTTGAATAAAGTCGTCAGATGGTACTGTTATTAACCCCTTCCATCCAGTGACGTAATTTCATACTTAGTCTTGCTTGTTCCAGGCAGTTTTATTCGGTTTGGAGGATACAGCCTTCATAAACCCCTTCATTAAGAGAGGTCTTTCCAAAGTTGAATAAAACTGTCAGGTAGAAGCGGGAATGGACTTAAGAAAAACATAATCGAACTAAAGGGGTTTACATGATGAAAATATCACCTTATTCAAGGGGGTGAATTATAGAAGCCGAAGCCTGCAGTGGTGAGCATGGAAGTGAAAAAGTTGTTACATGACAGTATTGTGATACCAACTCTGACATATGGAAGTGAAGCTTGGACCCTGTTGGAAGGACAGAAGTCAAGAGTGAGAGCAGTGGAAATGAGTTATTTGAGAGGAGCATGTGGAGTCACATGGAGAGACAGACTAACAAATGAGGAAGTAAAGGAGCGCTGTGGTGTGGTTGAGGACGTGATGGGAAGCGTTAGGAGAAACACGTTAAGGTGGTTTGGGCATGTGGAGAGGATGGAGAGTGAAAGATTGACGAGGAGAGTGTATGTGAGTGAGGTGGAGGGGGCGAGAGGGAGGGGGAGGCCGAGGATGAGATGGAGGGATGGAGTGGAGAGGTATATGAGAGAGGGGGGTGTGAGTTGGGAGCGTGGTAGTGAAATGGCACGGGACAGAGTGACATGGAGGCGATTTGTTTGTGGCCACCCCGTTCGGGATTGAAGCGTCTGGCAATAGATAGATAGATAGATAGATAGAAGCCTGCAGTTTAATGGCTACCAATATATTTTCATTCAAAAGAGAGTAAAAAATTCGCCAAGGTGAGGGTGAAGATGAGGATGAGGGTGATGGTGAGGGTGAAGTTGTGGATGAGGGTGAGGGTGAGGGCTACATTACCTTGTCTCCAGGCGGTCAGGGCATTTACTGAAGTGGTCACTCTGGCACTCTCATCTTCCCTCCCTCCCCCTCCCATCCCCTCCTGTTTCTTCTTCCCCTCTCCCCCTCCCTTCCCACGTCTCCCTTTCCCCATCCCTTCTCTCTCCCCTCTTCTTCCTCCCTTTTCTTCACACTCCTTCTCTTTTCCCCCTTCCTCTCCATTCCCACCCATCCCACCTTCCCATAATCTCCACCTCCCCTTCCCTCTTCTCTCCTTTGTTTCTTTTGTTTCTTTTTCTCTTCTCCCTCCCTCCCTCCCTCCTCACTCCTGTCTCCTTCCTCCCCTCCTTCCTTTACCTCAGTTCCAGTCTCTTTTGTTTATTTCTCCTTTTCATCATATTAATTTGATTGTCCTCTCCTCCATCTATCACTCATTCCTCTCTCCCTCTTCTGTGCCATTTCTCACTCTTGCCCCCGTCTCCCTTTCCCCCTCCCCCTCATTTCCTCGTCTCCCTTGTCTTTTATCTTGTCACACTGCATAACATCTCTCATTTCACAACTCTTTTCTCCTTCCTTCCTCTCCCTTCTTCCCCTGCTTTCCCACTCTCTCTGCCTTCCTTCCTCTCTCCCCGCTCCCTTCCTCATCTCTCCCTTTCTTCATCCATTCATCCCCTTTCTGTCTTCCCTTCTCTCTCTCTTCCTCACTCCTTCTCTTCCCCTCTCCCCCTTCCTCCCTCCTTCTCTTCCCCTCTCCCCCTCCCTCCCTCTTACTCTTCCCTTCTCCTCCTTCCTCTCTCCTCCCTCCTCTTCCCCTCTCCCCCTCCCTCCCTCCTTCTCTTACCTTCTCCTCCTTCCTCCCTCCTCTTCCCCTCCCTCCCTCCTTCTCTTCCCTTCTCCCCCTTCCTCACTGCTTTTCTTCGCCTCTCCCCCTCCCTCCCTCCTTCTCTTCCCTTCTCCTCCTTCCTCCCTCCTCTTCCCCTCTCCCCTTTCTTCCCTCCTTCTCTTCCCTTCTCCCCCTGCCTTCTTCCTTCTCTTTCCTTCTCCCCATCCTCCGTCCTTCTCTTCCCTTCTCCCCCCTTCCTCCCTTCTTCTCTTCCCCTCTCCCTCTTCCTCCTTCCTTCTCTTCCCTTCTCCCTCTTCTTCACTCCCTGTGAAGCAAAACAGGGGTGGCAAATCCTGGTCATACACTCCACCGAACAAAACTCATCCAGCCAGCTCGATCTCTTGCAGTTCCTTAGCTGCAGCAGCTTCCATACCTCTCTTTCCTACTCACTCATTTGTCCACACCTATAAAACCCACCGTATTGAAGATTGATACCCCTTTCATGGTCGCAACAGCTCTAGCATTCTATTCCTGCCAACGCCATTCGCCAGTCGGAAGTGAATACAGTAGTCTGAGAGTGTTGGTAAAGGATGCATCGACAAAGACACAATCTTCCTTAAGTTTGACGAACGGATAGCGGAAAAGTCGAACCAACTGACACAGGCATTATCTGGGACTAGATTTTCGTTGTGTTTCGTCAGTTGTAAATTTGGGAAGATACTTGTTTCTCTGACTGTAGGCTACCTGACTTCTCCAATTTGAAAAGTCTGTCCCGTGCTGAATAACATCGACAGGAGACAGAGGTGGACCATTGCACTCCGATTTCGTGTGTGTGTGTGTAACTCACCGGGTCGGTCAGGATCACTTGATGGTAGTGATCGTCAGCTTTTACCCTCCCGGAAGGGAGCTGAGAGCTCATATAGTCCGATCTATGGGCAAGGCTGTGACCTTCACACACGCACACACCCATCCCCTTGCTCAAGGGGGACAGTAACCACCCACTTCGTCAGTGAAACTTTTCGCAACCTGAGCGAGGCGCGAACTCCCGTCTACCAGATGGCAAGCGAGAACGCTACCACTGCGCCAGCGAGCGGTGTGTGTGTGTGTGTGTGTGTGTGTGTGTGTGTGTGTTTAGGTTATTGCTTCCCGACGATTTTATTCGACTTGGGAAAGGCCTCTCATATTAAAGGGGATAATGTAGGCTACATCTAACCCTTGCCTTCCGAAAAGTGTCTTCTAAGCCAAATAAATCGTCTGGAAATAGCAAAATAAAATAGAAATGACCACTGAGGGGCTTAAGAGTGGGTTACATAAGAGCTGTGAAAGAGTTATGTAAGAGTTAAGTAAGAGGGCAGACTTAGGTACGATGCTATTGTAAGACCAACAAGGGGACGTATTTATTATGACCTATTGTTACGGCCTTCAGTCATCGTTATTCGACTTAGGAGGAAAAATAAGGCTGTGAAGGGACTCAGACTACTTGCAACGCCAGTTATAAGTGGTTTCTCCATAGTTAACAGAATCATCCGTAGGTAGCAATAAATAAATAAATAAATAAATAAATAATAAAACTAACCGCAGTACTAGAGGACACATTTAATATTTTTTCTTCCCATCTCAAGGCACTATCATTCACCTTAGAAAAGCCCCCCCAATACAGTTAGAAAAGCGCATCCTAAGTTGAAGGAAGGAGTCTGGAGATATTAGGGATGTAAGCTATAACACGTCCTTGGGCAGAAAGCAGAATGGCAAAACCTTCCCTTATGGCTGTGTTCTGGTTGACTTAGGAAGCTTCGTAACACCTCCCACTTTGCCGTTTAGTTCATATTACACGTAAACATTCTCAGGTATATAATTTATACCGTTACTGTATCGACAAAATATGCATACTTAACATACAAAAATATATTTTGGTGTAATGTGTAGAATAAATCGCTAGGGATAAGGTGCGACGAAATATCCAAAGTTACTTGGACTACAGCCCTTCCTCTCCTTCTTTGATAAAGTGGAAGTGGAGGAGGACGTTTGTGTTGAACTCTTGCGTAACTCAGTCTTAACACATTCAGCCAGAGGACGTTGTTTTTATTATATTCTTGCTGCTTTCAGACATTTTTTTGGCTTAGAGAAGAATTTTCGAACTATAAGAGAGGCATTTTCCAAGTTGAATAAAATGGCCAGGAAGCCGTAAGAATAGAATGAAAAAGTTCATCCAAGTGTAGTGGTTACCCCCTCATCCCGAGGACGTAATCTTTGTTCCCACAGACGAAGTGTGAGGGTAGATACTGATGTCTGCAAAGTGCTAGGCAGCGAAGTAGGTAGCCTAGGTAGGAAGGAAGACAGGTAGGGAGTCATGTGGGTGGGAAGGTAGGTAGGTAGGCAGGTAGCTAGCCGGATTTGAAAAAGGTAGCTAGGTGGGTAACCAGACAACAAGGTAGAGAATGAGGGAGGAGGAGAGGCAGGCAGGCAGGGAGGCAGATAGCGCAGATAGGTAGGAAGGGAGGTGGGTAGGAGGGTATGTAGTTATGATGATTAGTAGGTAGGTAGGGAGGAAAAGCGATAAAAAAGTGTAGTTTAACTCTTTATAAGCTAAAGGATTAACTTGAACCATAATTTTTCCCGGTGGAGGGATCACAGTTATAGTCTAACAAAGTAGCTGCAGACCTGAGATCATGGCATAGCAACGAGCCTGCTGTGCACGGCAAGAATCATACGAGTCCGTCTTTGGGATTCCAGCGTGACAACAGCAACTAGTGATTAATTCTTGATGTGTCATGACGAAGAAGATAGACTGTTGGCGCAAGTGAGGTTAGATGTAGCCTTTATTAACACTCACGATCCTATACTCATTCTCGTTGCTAACTTGGAGTACATTACTAGAGTTGTCGCGACCATGAGAGGCTTCTAATCATCAGTACGGTGCGTCTGTTTTAAGCTGAATAAATCTTTTAGACAAAGAAAGACTAATCTACAGTTGACCTCCTTGGACTGAAGATGTTAATATTTTCAATGTGATGACATATTTTTAATTTCATATTTGCTATTTGGAGACGATTTTATTCAGTTTATGGAAGACATCTTGCAATGAAGGGATTAAAAGAAGCTGCATCTAACCCCTCCAACTCGAAAAGTCTCTCTAAAGCTGAAGAAAATCGTCTGGTGACAGCGAGATTAAACAGAAAATGAGTCTTAAATGTCTTGCACGTTATGTGTGAAAATGCTGACCAAGAGAAAGGAAGACGGAAGGTAAAGGACAGAAGAGGATAGACAGAAGTAAAGGACAAAAATGGATAGAGAAGATTTAAAGGGCAGAAGAGGATAGAGAATATGTAAAGGGCAGAAGAGGATAGAGAAGATATAAAGGGCAGAAGAGGATGGAAAAGATGTAAAGGGCAGAAGAGGATAGAGAAGATATAAAGGGGCAGAAGAGGATAGAGGAGATATAAAGGGCAGAAGAGGATAGAGAGGATGTAAAGGGCAGAGGAGGATAGAGAGGGATAAAGAGCAGAAGAGGATAGAGAAAGGAAAAGGACAAAAGAGCGAGGGAGATATTGCTACGAAAAGAATTTGGGTTAGTAAGATAAAAGCGGTGAATTCTGAATTATTTCCATCCAAACGTTCACCACGAGAAGAGGAGAGCGAAAGCAGAGTGTAGAGAGAAGTAGAAGGTAGGAGAGAGAAAACAGGGGTAGAAAAGAGTATAAGTAGGAGAGGGAAGCAGAGGGTAGGAAAGAGTAATAGAAGGCAGGAGAGAGAAAGTAGGGATAGAAAGGAGTAAGAAGTAGGAGAGTGAAAGTAGAGGGTAGAAAGGAGTACCTGTTGATGGTAGGAGAGAGCAAGCGGAGGTAGAAAGGAGGAGAAGATAGAAGAGAGAAGGTAGAGGGTTCAATGGAGTAGAAGTAGGTAGGAGAGAAAGTAGAAGGTACAAAGAAGTAGGAGAAGGTAGGAAAGAGAAAGCAGAGGGCAGAAAGATTTAAATGAGGTAGGAGAAAGTGGGATATTTTGACCTGTTTATAACAGGCCAAGATTTCATTTTTTTTTAAATTGTTCCATAAGACTTTATTTAGGACAGGTGCTGTAGTATTTGTGAAGGTTAATTACGAACTTCCACCCTTCAATCAGCTCAGTCAGGAGTGTCTTGACGTGATAACAGACCTTTTTATTTAGAGCAAAAGGGATAAAAGTCATTACTGCACACCAAAACATACTCTCACAGTCACGTAACCATCTCTTCTTATCTCTGTCTAGTAGTATCACTTGAGTTGGATACCTGGTGCTAATATTTATGTAGTCTAAATCTATCAGTTATATTAAAGACATGTTTATCTGTACATCTGTGTATCTGCCTGTCTGTCTGTCTTTCTGCCTATTTGTCTACAGTGTCTATCTATTTATCTGTCTATATATAATGAGTCATTCAGTCAGTCAATCAGTCTATCTATCTGTCCATCTATCTAACCATCCATCCATCCGTCCATCCATTCATTCATCAATCTATCTGTTTATGTCTTTGTATCTGTTATCTACCTATTCATCTTCTGTCAGTCTATCTGTCCAACCTTCCGTCTGTCTGTCTATCTACTGTATCCATCTATCTATCTATGAAGGAAGAACAAAAGACATGGAAAGATCCTGGACACTTTCTTCCCTATCCAAACAAGTGTTCAGGTGTGGCAGAGGCCAGTGTGTGAAGATAAGGCATTCAAGCAAGGACATTCTTTATCTATGCTGTCGAATTACCTCACTTATCTGATACTGGTTCTGATAAGGAGTCGTTGATGAGTAGGGGGCTTAGGCATACCAAAGCATATCCTTTTTACTCTAACTTGGCCTATAATTGCCACATTTTCATCCTGAATACCGAGTTATAACAAGAAATGAACACTACAATATGTGCTAGTCACGAAGAAGTACAAAAGAAAGCATGTAGAACTGTACTATTGTCCTATTCTGCCACTGGACTACGTGAAATGGGCTTCAGAAGGACAAAAAACTGGACCAAGTTAAGGCAGAACGACTATAACTTTTTCAGGCTCCTGTAACTCACTGAGATGAATAAATAATATAATAAAGTTGTTCTGAGCATGAAAGGGTGTAACGTGGTTGTATTAACTCTCTTTGGCCTCTGTTACTCGCTCTCACCTGAATAAAACTGTTTATTGTTGGCTGGAATAAAATACTAGTGTCGTCTCTGTCATACGAAATTTAATGGGGATAGTATGAACGTTCCCTGGCTCCTGTGACTCCTGAGCCGAATGTAATCGTCTGGGGTTATATGGAATTGAGAAGCAGAGTTGTTTTCGTACGAAAGAATGATTGGTGGCAGTAGTAGTAGTAGTGGTAATAGTAGTTGTAGTACTAGTAGTAGTGATGATGATAGAAGTAGTAATAGTGGTGGTGGTCGTGGTAATGGTAGCACTTGTAGTATTAATGGTAATAGTAGTAGTAATAGTAGTACTATACTGTTTTTACGTTAACTTGGCCTAGATTTTCATGCTTTTGCTGCTCATTTCACGCAGCTCAGTGGCAGAATGAGACAATGCTGTGGCTCAACATCCTTTCCATAGCACTTCTTCATGACTAGCACCATATTCAAGTGTTAATCTATTGCTACAGTTCAGATTTAAGGATGGAAAGATGGTAATTTTAGGCCAAGTTAGCGTAAAAGCAGTATAGTAGTAGTAAACTGAGATTTATTTGAGCGTGAAGCTGGTGGACCGCAGGGCGAAGTTGCTCCTCTTCCGCGGTCCCGTTTCTTTCTCTCGGGGGTTAGGGATGGAACTGAGGTAGGTTTGTATAACCGGGCAGCTCCACCGCCCAGTCATATCGGTGCCACCATGTGAAGGCGTCCTTTGCTAGTGGTGACAGCACTGAATAACAAAGAAGTAAATATGCGACTATGATACGGCATAAGGTCGTCGATGAGTAGGCACAAAAACGGCCCATTTGATACGGGGAAATAATAAGTGACTGATACGGCATGGGGACGTTGAGTAGGTACAGAATTACTCCTACTGGTGATCCATTATGTCGAGTCACGCCCCTCACACTATGCGGCATGAGCCAAGAAGATAGACGTTGTGTTCTGGAAAGGGAGATCGTTCCTGAGCAGGGACATGTAATCACACACACACACACACACACGCGCGCGCGCGCTGGCGCAGTGGTAGCGTTCTCGCTTGCCATCTGGTAGACGGGAGTTCGAGCCTCGCTCAGGTTGCGAAAAGTTTCACTGACGAAGTGGGTGGTTACTGTCCCCCTTGAGCAAGGGGATGGGTGTGTGCGTGTGTGAAGGTCACAGCCTTGCCCATAGATCGGACTATATGAGCTCTCAGCTCCCTTCCGGGAGGGTAAAAGCTGACGATCACTTCCATCAAATGATCCTGACCGAACCGGTGAGTTACACACACACACACACACACACTCGCGGCGCGCGCGGAACATGAACCATGCACGCACGCACTCACGCTCGCTCACGCACGCGCTCACACACAAATCCACATGCACACACGCACGCACGCATGCACGCACGAGCACACACATAAACGCGCATACACA
>JAGKTI010016186.1:0-19667 GCA_018397915.1 Birgus latro
TGGGCTGGGGGCTGGATTCCGGAGGTTTGTTGAACTGGAGTCGCCGCCCGTGGCAGTCAATGATTGTCCGGAGATTTTGAAGAAGATCCAGCCCCAGGTATCCGTCGGACACACGACAAGAGGAGTCAAAGATGATGAAGGGGTGTAATGCAGAGATGTTTTGGTGCGTGTCTGCGCGTAGGGCCTGCGTTTCCCCACGTATGGGCAGGGGGCCATCTCCCACGTCCACAAGGTGAGCTGAGGTGGGGAAAAGCGGGCCGAGGATCAAACGGCGATGGGAGTAGAAATGACTGTATAGGGAAGATCTAGCCACTCCCGTATCGACTAGCAGCCTTGCCTTTGCCCCATTCAGTCTCATCTTGCTGTAGACCGGGGGGCGGTATTTCTGTGAGGTGGCCCTCACCACCGTGGGGAGGCACTGGGTAGGTCCTAAAACTCCAGCTGCTGTGGTGTATCGTCGTCCTCGGGCTCCGTTACCCTGGGGTCTAAGCGGTTGTCTGTGGTGCTGTCACCCTTGGTGCCCTCATCCTCCAGGATCATAATCTTACGGCGTCCTGGTGTGGTGAATTTCCTCCGAGCTGCTTTCAGCTGTTCCCTGATGTCATGGAGGGGGCATTTGTTACTATGTGCGGTGAACTTCCAGGGGTTGATGGAGATCCGAGGCGGTGGCCCAATCAGTAGAGAGGTGGCCTGCAGTCCTAACGGACCCAGGTTCAAATCCCCGCTGGGGCAGGGAACAGTGTAAGGATTTGAATTTCATTAAGTCAGGCTTTACTGATCTACCAGAAGACCTGCCGACATGTCATAAAAATACACCCGGTAATACCAGTACGCCAGTCGTGTATGAGACAGCCCTAGCATGTATTCAATATGGACGGTGGGTGTTAGCGCCGATGTGGCGACATGTAGAGGTGTATGGTATGTAGGACTGCTGGGCCTTGATAGCAGGCTGTGAAGCCTATGCCCAGAGTCGGACACATTTAAAAAAAAAATGGTGTCCTTTGTGTCAGGACGCATGCATACGGGGTGGGCCTTGGGGATGGAGGGCATTGTTGTAGGACTTGGCTGGACTCGGGTGGGCAAAGGGGGCGTGTTGGTGCTGGTTTTTGCATAGGGAATCTGCTTACCGCGCCAATCTGCTGAGGAGTAGTACGGGCAGCCAGGAGGTGACCTACCAGCTATATATCTTGGTCCAAATTTCCCGTAGGGTCATTGATTGGAAAGCGCTCCCTGACAGTGCTAGGGAGAATCCTGACCAGGGAATTAAAAATAATTATGTTGCTCCCGGGTTTCCTTGTTGCATCCCGGGTATGCGCCAGTGACGAGTCACCTGGCCTGGACGAGTGTGTCGTCGAGGTTTCAGCTGTAGGTGAGGGAGTTGAGCTGTGCTAGTGCTACGACTTTCCCTAGTGAAGGGATGATTGCCTGAGTAGTAAGTTCGGTAAATTCCAGCCATGTTAAGTCCGGGACGATCATGGGTGCAATTGTGGCTACTGCTTTGCCCAGCAGTTGTAGCGTTACTCTATTTTCTGCGTGTCTGTGTCAAAGGCTGTGTCTAGTAGTGGTTTTACTATTTCCAAATATGTGTGGATATCATATTGTTCAGGGTCGAATTTGGGTATTTAGACATATGGTTTTGCTGCCATTTGCCAAAGTTTCCCTTGTCCCCTCGTTGCCACCCACTGGGTCAAGAATCACTGCTGGCCACCAGTGTTATGCTGCATGAAAAAGGGTGCGACTTGTCGTCCCTTATACACGGAGCCTGGAGCGAGGTTCTCTTTCTAGACCAGGTTGGGCTTTATTAAGGCAATCAGAGGGAACAGGGCATAAAACTCAGGGCAACAACCTTACACGTATATGACCACAAATTACAAACTCTATTTCAATATCTTGGCACACTTTACAGAGAAATAATGTTACACACACAGATAGATAGGGCCGGAGGACTTGGCGACAGGGCGTGACTGAGGCTTGCTGTAGGATGAGGCTCAGTGGTAGTAGAAGGCCTGGGTCGGCAGCCTGCGTCCGGAGGCCCCGTGGTCATCATGACTTCCGGTGGCTCTCTCGATACCGTGGTCAGAGGTACTTGTAGGGAAGTCGATTATGGATGATTTAATACAGCCAAAAAAAAAGTCGTGAGACGTATTATCAACGAGGTGAGTACTCTATGGGTTACTGAGTCTTATTGTACAGATATTTTGATTGTGATTTACAAACGAGCTTAGCGTGACGGTCAGTCTCCTCTTTCTCCTTACTCTGCCCTAATTGTGCTCTCGGGCATTAGCTTTTTTTTTTTTCTTATGCAAGGAAGAAGGAACCAAAGGCCATGGACCCGCAAACCATTCCTTCCAAGAATAAACAAAAACAACACAAAAGAGAGCCAAATTAAAGAACTGTTCATTTCGAGATGCCTGGACACACTGCGTTTGAAAGACCGGAGATTATAGGAAGTAGGAAATACAGACAGAGGAAGACAGTTCCAGAGTTAACCAGCTGCATAAATGAAGGACTGGGAGTAATGATTAACTCTTGCATTAGAGAGCTGGACAGAAAAGGGATGAGAGGTTGTTGCTAGACGGGTACTACGTGCCCATCGTAGAGCTGGAGGGATGCAAGTAGACAGTTAAGAGGAACAGTGGCCATTGAAGTAGCGATAGAAAAGATATAAAGATGCAACAGTGCAACGAAGAGACAAAGGCTGAAGGGAGCTAGTTCGTTCGTTCGTTGTTGATTTGCATCCGCTAGCGGGTGTAAGAGGAGGAGAGTTAATGAGACGAAAATCCTTTGACTCCACCCTATTGACAAGGGCTGTATGTGGGGATCCTCCCCACACATGAGAGTTGTACTCCAAACAGGGGTGAATAAAACCCGATTATAAAGTCAACATCTGTGTAGGGGTAAAGAAGGTTCGGAGTCGGCTTAGCATACCTAATCTCTTGGAAGCAGATTTCACAAGAGATGTAATATGTTCTATCCAAGATAAATCCCGAGTGAATGAAATCCCAAGCATGTTCAAGGATGATGTAGGAATGAGCTGGGCATTATTAAACATCAGCGGGTACTCCTGTGGGAGGTTTTGTCTGGTTGATAGGTGCAAGAACTGAGTCTTTGATGCATTAAAAACAACAAGATTATTTTTACCCCAGTCAGAGATACGAGCCAAGTCAAACATTCGGTGTGCCATAGCCTCATCCCTTGTTTGTTGAAGTATCTGCTGAGATGGGCGTTGCGGGAACCAAATGGAAAGGTGAAGAGTGGAATCATCAGAGTATGAGTGCATAGGGTTAGATGTACAGCTTAAATGGTCATTGATGAATAAAAGGAAGAGGGTTGGTGATAGGACAGAGCCCTGAGGAACACCACTGTTGACAGATCTAGGAGAAGAACGGTGGCCGTCTACAACAGCGGCTATAGAACGACCAGAAAGGAAGCCAGAGATGAAGGTACTGATAGAAGGATAGAAACTGTAAGAGGGCAGTTTAGAAATTAAAGATTTATGTCAGACTTGATCGAAAGCCTTTGAGATGTCAAGAGCAATGGCAAAGCTTTCGCCAAAATCCCGAAAGGAGGATGACCAAGAGTCTGAAATGTAGGTAAGAAGATCGCCAGTGAAGCGTCTCTGACGGAACCCATACTGACGATCAGAAAGAAGGTTGTGATAGGAAAGATGCTTTAAATTTTTCTGTTAAGAATAGACTCAAACACTTTCGAGACACAGGATGTTAAAGCAATTGGACGATAGTTAGAGGGCTGGGAATGGTCACCCTTCTTTGGAACTGGCTGAATGGGAGCAAACTTCCAGCAAGAAGGAAAGGTACAAGTTGATAGACAAAGGCGAAAGAGTTTACCTAGGCAGGGTGTAAGCACAGAAGCACAGTTCTTGAGAACAACAGGAGGGACACCATCAGGACCATATGCCTTGTTAGTATTGAGGCCAGTGAGGCTGAAAATACATCAGGTGAAGAAATTTTAATGTCAGCCATGAGGAAGTCAGAAGGGGGAGGTGATGGAGGAACAGCACCGGAATAGTCTAAGGTGGAACTGGAGGACAAAGTCTGAGCAAAGAGATTGGCTTTATCAGTAGAAGAAATAGAAATAGCTACAGAGCCATCAGAGTAGAAAAGAGGATGGAAGGATGATGAGGTAAAGTTGTTAGAAAGGTTTTTTGCAAGGTGCCAGAAGGAGTGTGAAGAGTTTGAGTTGGATAATTGGGAACATTTAGTGCGCATGAAATTATTTTTAGCAGAACGAAGAACAGACTTAGGACGATTCCGGGCAGAAACATAAGAAAGATGTGATTCAGGGGTGGGTTGGCTCCGGTACCTTTTGTAGGCCCTCTCTTTGTTGCAGACAGCATTAGAACAAGTGTGATAAACCCGCCGAGTCCCGACCGGTATTTTACCCAGCCTACCCCCTGATCCCGACCGATTTTCGACTTTTTGTTTTTTGGGTGAAACCTTCGCTTTAGATGAGAAACATATAAAATTCATACTGAAATCGCGATCCTGAGGTAACAAAATGTTGATACAGGTGTCACTCAACCTTACGTTTTCCTTCTTTTTCAGGGTACATGGCTAAGAAAACGAACTATGGAAGGGTTGACTAATTCAAGCCACTTTAAATTACGTACTTATTTTATTTATTTGGTACGAATTAATGTGTAGTAAAAGTGTATAATGGTTTTCACACAATAATATAGGCGTTTATAAGCATTGTTCACTCACCCAAAACCCCAGTATATGGCACCTTCCTTTATGACATTACCACATCATCACTTCTGTTTGTTTCTACCTCTAGCTTCTTTGTTTCTTTGTCCTCCACCTTATGAATAACTTTCACCGTGAATTTCGTCATTAGAGAGACCGTGGGGCAACTTCCCTTTACTGGCCAGCTTACTGCTAACAGGTGAATTGCCAGGGTGGGGGGGGAGGGGGGGAAGGGGGAGTTAGGAGGGGCCAGGCAGCATCCCTGCTTGACAGCAGGTAGAGGAAGGTCTCCCACATATGCCTACCAAAAATCACCCGCGAATGTTGAAAAATGTGCACACAATGGGCCTTGCAATTGCGTGACTTATGGTGTACGTTGTTGGGTCTGTCCGGGGAAAAAAGTTGCGACGTACATCGTACGTCGATGGGACTCGGCGGGTTAAACCAAGGCTTTCTTGCATTAGACAAAGGATATGAGAATGGAATGTATGCTTCCATGCCCGAGAGAATAACCTCCGTAATGCGTAAGGCACACGCAGATGGCTCCCGCCCATGGAAGCAATAATCATTCCAGGGAAAATCAAAGAAGTACTGCCTGAGGGCCTCCCAATTTGCAGCTCCAAAGTGCAACAGACGACGTTTCTTTGGAGGGTCCCCACGCTGCACCAGAGCAATAGGACATGTTAAGATAATAAGGTTATGATCGGAGGAGCCCAATGGAGATAAAAGATTATCAGTGTAAGCAAGCAAAAGGATTAATTGTAAGGAAAAGGTCAAGTATGTTGGAGCTCTTTCCAAGGCGATCAGGGATACGGGTAGGGTACTGTACAAGTTGCTTTATGTCATTAAGGATAGAAAAGGCATAGGCTTGTTCACCAGGTGGATCAGTGAAAGGAAAGGAGAGCCAAAGGTGGCAGTAAATATTGAAATCTCCTAGAATGGAGATTTCAGAGAAAGGAGAAATGGATAGAATGTGTTCCATTGTAGAAGTAAGATAGTTGAAGAATTTTTGATAGTCAGTAGAATTAGGCGATAAGTAAACAGCACAGATATATTTAGTCAGAGAATGACAGGAGAGCCGAAGCCAGAGAGTAGAGAAATCCGAAGAATCAAGTTCATGAACACGAGGGCAATATAGGTTGTTGCGTACATATACACAACAGCCACCTTTGGCTTTGAAATGAGTATAGAGAAAGTAGGAGGATACAGAAAAGGTATGCTGTCAGTTGCCTCAGAAAGATGAGTCTCCATTAAGAAGAGAAGGTGAGGTTTAGAGAAGGAGAGATGGTGTTCCACGGAAAGATAATTTGAGGAAAGGCCGCGAATGTTGCAGAAATGAAGAAGAAGTGAGTCAGACAGTGGTTCCAGGCATGAGTCATCACAGGGAGAGGGGCAGATGGTGGGGGCATTTGTGGTTCCCCCCCCTGGGGACTCCGAGGCACTGTTAGTTTTTGCCATATTTTCTGAATTTTCAAACAGTTGTGTAGTGTGTACTGTGCATGTAGTTTGGTGGTGACAGTTAGAGAAACTTGTATTGGAGAGCATGCTGGCCTACTCTCCGTGTAACTGAAACACTGAAAAAGTTCCCCTTTCTCCTTACTCTGCCCTAATTGTGCTCTCGGGCATTATCTATCTCCTTTCTGATGTGAAGGGCTTCTATCTGCCATTATATACAGGTAGGAGAGGATGTTTAGGTAAGGTAGTAGTGTCTAATCAATCTCCTGTGGGCTTCCACGTGTTTGAATACATCATTAGTTTCTTGGTTGTTTGGACTACGAAGATATTTTGAGATACATCGTATGTTAAAATTCTTGATAGTCTGGGACAACAGACTGTGTACAGATATCATATGAAATCAGACACTACATCCTGTACCTTGTGTTCATGAGATATCCACTAATGCCTATATAATATCTACATATCGCTCGGTCACGCCCACTGCCGTACCAATGACAGAAAATACTGTCACACATATTACAATCAACTTGTAAGTTAATTAAGTGACTTGCATAATATTGAAGCATAATATTGAAAAAAAATACATAGTTGGGATAATGTAGTCATTGTAGTTATAGAACTGTACATATACTGTATAATAGTAATATTGAAATAATACAATGGCAAGTCTATTGTAGTCAGTTAGACAATATATATATGAGAAGGACTTGCTGTATATATTCATATATAAATGAGATATAATAGTATAATTAAAGTAAGCCTGTATTATGAGTAACCCATATTTCGTTATTTTATTTAAAACATATATGTACAGTATATACACTATTTACACAGTTTGTCTCACTAGTACAGAACAGTTCTTAAACCATGATTCAAGATTTGCAATTCTCGCTTGCATTCTGTGCATGGCCAAAAGTAATACAACAAATATAATGGAGAAAATCTGGAGCTGGGCTGTATACATAATATGGGTTAAACATAATCATGCTATTTTCTTCCCAAGGTTGTATTGTCTGATTTATTAGTTGCATAGTTTCATACTTGGGTGAAGTCAACTTAATGTGTGCGCTTACATTTAAGTTCATCCTAGGTAATGGCTGGAAGTACTTGTGTGTGTGGTTGAGAATGGCATAATGGTTTTTAGTGGGCAAGGTGGATAATGTAGGTGTCAGGACTGCACAGTAATCTGGTGAGATGTATAAACCGGATGCTGATGTATGGACTGGAGATGTATCTGGGCAGGTCACAAAAACTGATGTATTTTGAGTGAAGTAGAAGAACTGTGAATGTCCAATGCGTTGATGATGAATGAGTTTATCTGGCGCAAATGTGAAGTTGCAATGATGAAGGATGTCATGATTTTTTATGATAGCCATTTAACAAGGGACTGTCTCAGCTGGCTGAAACGTGAAGATGTATGCAGGACAAAGGTGAAATGCATGTAATGATGTGCGACATTTGTGTTCCATTGCTGTGTCACTAGTGAAAGCTACGGCGTCCTGTTTCTCGGAAACCATGATGGCTTCTATTTTGATGTTGGTGGTGACTAATGAGTCATCTTTCTTAGAAGGAAAAGGGTATATTTGATAGACTGTGAAAAAGTAACCTGTTACGAACGGTACATGAACTACTATTGATGTTGTTGTCGGCGTTGCTTCCAAGTATGGATAATATAACATCAGATTTCTTTCCTCAAACAAAGGTTTCAAACCATGCTTATGTATGCCCTGATTAATTATTTGCCTGATGTGAATGGGTAGTAAATTAATAGTGATCCTTCCGTTACCTCCATTAGCAATTCCTTTCATGAAAGACTGATACTGAGACCTGGTGTTGTCTAACTGTAGTATTATTAACCCTTAAACCGCGGGGTTGTCGGAGGCGCGCAGTGCCCATCCCGTGGGGATATTCGCGCTCCGACTGACTTTTTGAAAATATTTGCCAAAAATCAGTTATTAGTCCTAGAATATTATAATTATATAAGCATATGGCACATACCTTCAGCTTTCTCCTGCGATGTTTTTTAGCACTCGTCGACTACCGTAGGACTTGTGGGGACTATTGAAGTTGGGTGACTAATTCTTCAATTTACACTTCCCGAATTCCCGTAATATGAATACCACTGCCAGATATTAACACTAGAAACACTATTCAATGATTTCCAAGTAGTTTGGAATCCATACTAAAAAGAAAAAAAAAACGTGAAAGCAATGTCAAATATGAGCGGTACAAGCCTCCCACTCGCGCTAATTCGCCGCCGGCATTCTGTCATTTCTTACTCATATACACACTTACACTTTATCATTTCTAGTACTTTATTACACTTATATATATCTACAGTCCTTTACCGCTTCCCACACGATGTTTAGTAGGGGTAGAGATCACAGGGCCTTTTATAATGGGCGCAAAAGGGGCAGAAATGGAAGGGCCGACTGCGACGTGATTTCACAGTGAAAGACGAGAGCGAACTGACTGTACAATACATATCTTGGTAGCCAAGTGTTGAAAATGTCAGCTGCTAATGTATATGCTAAGAAATAAGTCGCAGGAAATCTAGATAATACATAATAAATTAGGTAGTTCCAGGTGAATATAAATATCACTCAGGTTTCTCCCGTCCTTTCTTATATACATTTATATTACGAGAGTAGCTCATACGGCATATTTCACGAGAAAAAATGCAGGGGAAATTAGCTAACGAGTGCAGGTTGGATGTTGCCAAGTGATAATTAGCCAATTCCAGGTGTATAGCACTATCAATTACCTTATTTTATATATACATATATATTATTTTGTATTAGAAAAGGGCATAGGGCTCATTTCAATGGATGAAAACTCTGGGAAAATCCGGGGAAGTTACATAGTGCAGAGCGGCTGAGCAGACGACACGAGAGGGTAATGGAGGGGAGGTAGGGAGGGGAGTCTAGAATGGGGGAAAATGGCTAAATTGTCAACAATGGATGGGAGTACTGATGACATTAACAGCTCTAACTATTGTTGGACATTGGCAGTGCTGATAGATGATACAAGTAATCACCTGAAAGCCCGGGCGAATAAAAAAAAAAACAGTCACAGAAGTGACGCCCCGCGGTATGATCCATTGCACCCGACTGTCACGAAAGTGACGACCCACGGTTTAGGGGTTAAGTCAATATGTTCCATGATCACAGAGAAATGTTAGAATATTGTATTCCCTTTTAGTGCATTTACTTTATCCACAATTCCTAGAGTTGATGCTTCTGCTTTGCATAGGTTCTTTACAACTGTCAGCATTAAGGTGTTCTGAGTCTCAGCCAACTTATGTTGGTATGAGAGAACTTGTGCTATTTTGTTAAATTTGTTATTTTTTCCTCTAGATCATTTTCTGTAGCTAGTCCAAAAATGTTCCCTCAGATTGCTCCACCTAAGTCGAACAAACTGCGTCTGTTACGCGTAACTGTGATGTCGTTTCCTGTCCTAAGTGTGTTCCTCCCAGCTGATGGGATGTCCTGGATCATAGTGATCATCGCGTGTTTAGCCTGTTCTAGCCTCCAGTCAGTTAGTTTCATTAATTCAGCTACTTCCTGTGTGGGGTGATCATGTGAAGAAGGTGTGTTAACCCCTTAACCGCGGGTAGTCACTTTCGTGACGGTCGGGTGCAATGGATCATACCGTGGGGCGTCACTTGAGTGACTGAATTTTTTAATTCGCCAGGGCTTTCAGGTGGTGACTTGTATCATCTATCAGCACTGTCAATGTCCAACAATAGTCAGAGCTGCTAATGTCATCAGCACTCCCATCCATTGTTGACAATTTGGCCATTTTCCCCCATTCTAGGACTCCCCTCCCTACTACTCCTCCATTACCCTCTCGTGTCGTCTGCTCAGCCGCTCTGTGCTAAGTAAATCTTCCCCGGATTTTTCCACTGTTTTCATCCATTGAAATGAGCCCTATGCCCTATTCTTATACAAAATATTATATATATAAAAAAATAAGGTAATTGATAGTGCCATACTCCTGGAATTGGCTAATTATCACTTGGCAACATCCAACCTGCACTCGTTCGCTAATTTCCCCTGCTTTTTTTCCCCGTGAAATATGCCGTATAAGCTACTCTCGTAATATAAATGTATATAAGAAAGGAAGGGAGAAGCCTGAGTGATATTTATATTCACCTGGAACCGCCTAATTTGTTATGTATTGTCTAGATTTCCTATGACTTATTTCTTAGCATATACATTAGCAGCTGACATTTTCAACTCTTCGCTAACGAGTTACACATTGTAGTCAGTTTGCTCTCGTCCTTCACGGTCAAATGACGGGTCTCCGTTTCTGCCAATTTTGCCACCATTATAAAAGGCCCTGTGACCTCTACCCCTACTAAACATCGTGTGGGAAGCGGTAAAGGACTGTAGATATATGTAAGTGTAATAAAGTACTAGAAATAATAAAGTGTGAGTGTGTATATGAGTGAGAAATGACAGAATACCAGCGGCCAGTTAGCAAGTTAGCGCGAGTGGGAGGCTCATAAGCGCTCGTATTTTACATTGCATTCACAGTGTGTGTGTGTGTGTGTGTTTTTTTTTTGGAATATGGATTCCAAACTACTTGGAAATCATTGAATAGTGTTTCTAGTGTTAATATCTGGCAGTGATATTCATATTACGGGAAGTTGGGAAGTGCAAAGTGGAGACTTAGTTACCCAACTTCAGAAGTCTCCACTAGTCCTACGGTAGTTGACGAGTGCTAAAAAAAAAAAAAAACAGGAGAAAGCTGAAGGTATGTGGCATAAGCATATTTAATTACGATATTCTAGGGCTAATAACTGATTTTTGGTAAATATTTTTAAAAAGTCAGTCAGAGCACGAATATCCCCGTGGGAAGGGCCCAGCGCGCCTCCGACAACCCCGCGGTTTAACCCGTCACGTCCCGACCGGTTTCCAACCTACGATACCACAAAATCCTGAGCATTTTTTGAAATTTTATTTTTATTGGCTCAAACCTTCTCTTTTGGTGAAAAACATCGAAAATTCATAGAGAAATCGCGATCTTGTGCTTAAAACTGTTGATACAGGTGTCATGCAACCTTACGTTTTCCCTCTTTTTCAGGGTACCTGGCTCAAGAAAACGAACTATGGAAGAGTTAACTGATTCAAGCCACTTTCAATTACGTATTTATTTATGTATTTGGTACAATTTTATGTGTAGTAACAGAATATATTGGTTTTCACACATTTATATAGGCAATAGAAGATTGTTCAGTCACCGAACACACCCTCATATGGCACCTCCCTTTATGACATTACCACCTCATCACTTGTGTTTGTTCATTGCTCTAGCTTCTTTATTTCTTTGTCCTCCACCTGAGGAATCACTTTCACCATGAATTTCGTCACTGGAGAGACTGTGGGGCAACATACCTTTACTGGCCAGCTTGCTGCTAACAGGTGAATTGCCCAGTGTGGAGGGGAGGGGTTGGAGGGGGGGGTCAGGTGGGGCCAGGCAGTGTCCCCGCTTGACAGTAGGTAGAGGAAGGTCTCCCACACGCGCCTACCAAAAATCACCCATGAAACTTGAAAATTGTGCAAATTATAACCCTTACAATTAAACGACGTACCCGTACGTCAATGGGTGTAGCTGTGACAAAACATTGCAACGTACCCATACGTCGTTGGGATCCCATGGGTTAAGGGTTAATACCATTTCCAGAGTTCTGAGTGGTCCTGATATTTTCTGCAACATCATTGGTATATCTTGCAGTATGTCCAGACTAATTTCGGTACTTATTATATCCTGTAATATTGCCGTTGAGGCTGTTGGGGCGATCAGGCACCCCCGCCGTACTATATGTTGAGGATGCAAGTGAGGTGATCCTCTTGATATCAACAGGAACATGATCAATGGAATTATTTGCCTCATCTTTACCTACCGAAAGAACAACTGTATTAGATATTCGTTCTTACCTATAAAAGGAGTCTAAATCGATTCCTAAGTCATGTAAATGCCTCGTTACGGTGAGAGCTGTATTGGTTGCACCTATGTTTGTCTGTTTGGTATGCGACCGCAGTTTATTCCGATATGTGTTTATTGCTTCAGGCTTATTTTCACAGTGTGTACTAGGGTTTTCGGTCGTGTCCGGTACTTTATAGTTGCAAGCTCTTCTCTTAATTACTCTGTATGGGCCTTCAAATTTTGGTGACAATTTGTTGTCTCTAGTGTGAATGAGGCCATAGACAATATCACCTGTGCTGATGTTTGATTCTTTTGCCTTCTTATTAAATGATTCTGTCATTTCTTCCTTGGACATCATTAACTGTTTCTTTACCCTTGTGTGTATTTCTTGAAATTCACGTAAGCGAAGTCTAGGATAATCGTCATAATTATATACGAGAATTTGCTCGCTTTCTGACGTTTCGTAAGGGAGACGTTTGTCTGACCCGTAAATGATGAAATGAGGTGTATCTCCAGTGGATTTATTAATTGCACAGTTGAGTGATGCTTCAACTCTGGGGATCCAGTCATCCCAGTCTGCGGAATTTTCATTGAGGATGTGCCGTACTACATCTAATATTTTCTTATTCTGCCTGTCCACCAATCCATTGGAAGCTGGATGCTAGGCCAAGATATTAACCTTCTTAATATTGTATTGTTTACATATTTCTTGCAAATTTTCTGAGTAAAATTCACCACCATTGTCGCTTATTAGCACCTTTGGTGTGGTGAACCTACAGATCACACTGTCAATGAATACCCGTGCGACTGTTTCTGCTGTTTTATCCTTAATTGGAACCAAGATCACATATCGTGAGAAATAATCAGTAGCAACAAATAGATATTGATTGTGAATGGTAGTTAAGGGTAATTTAAGTAAATCAACTGCGACAATGTCCCACGGTTGGTTAGGGACTGGGTATTTACCTAACGGTGCAGGTGATATCGTGTACCCTTTATGTTTCGCACATGGATCACATTTGTCTATGTGAGTAACTATGTCTTTGCATAACATTGGCCAGTAATATGACATCCGGGCCTGTCTGATTCTCTTGTCCTTGCCAGGATACCCTGCATGTGGACTATCGTGTACTATCCTTAAAATGTGTGGAATCATTGTACTAGGAGTAACTAACTGCCTAATATTTTTTCTATAGTTTGGTTGTCCTGGATTCACCCTATATAAGGCATTGTTTACCACTGTGAATTGTTCAAGTGGTACCTGTAACTTGGGTAATGGTACATCATCACCTGACTCGAAATGATATATTACTTTGGACCATACTTGGTCCTGTCTGTGCTTGTGAGATTTCTTGATTTATGAGTTTCGTTTCACCCTTGTTGGGGAGTGATTTCAATGGACTTATTGTAGCGACGTTGGCTAATGGGTTTCATGATAAGGCATCTGCTGCTACGTTCACTTTACCTGTTATGTAGTGAATATTTACACTGTAATTCTGGATTTTACATTTCCATCGTGCTTTCCTCTCAGAGAGGAGTTTTTCTTGGAACATGCCCACAAGAGGCTTGTGGTCTGTGTATAGGTGAATTTCATATCCGTACACGAGGTAACGGAATTTCTTAGAGCAAATAGTACCGCTAGGGCTTCTAAGTCTGTTACACAGCAATTTTTCTCTGCTCCTTTTATTTGTCTACTGGCAAAAGCAATGGGTTGGAATTTACCTCGTTTATCCTCTTGCATCAGTACAGCACCTAAACCTTTGAGAGAAGCATCTGTGCAAATTATGAATGGCTTTGTGAAGTTAGGATAAGCCAAGCAAGGTGCACATGTAAGTTTATCTTTTAATTCATTAAATGCATTTTTTGTTCCTCTCCCCACTGAAATACCGTTAGTTTTTTTCAGCAGGAGAAATAAGGGTTGGGCTATGTGAGAGAAGTGTTGTATAAACGCCTTATAATATCTGGCGAGCTCTAAAAATTGTTTTACTTCATCCACATTTGTGGGTCCTGGGAAATTTCTTACTGCCTTTATTTTGTCCTGAGAGGTGTGGATCCCCTCTGCATCTAGTCTGTGGCCTAAGGAATTTATTTCCTTAAAGGGAAATTTACATTTAAACAGCTTAATTTTTAAACCTGCAGTGGCTAACTTGTGTAGTAGCTGATCTAACTTCTGTAGATGTTCTGCTAGTGTGGGTGTTGCAATTATGATGTCGTCCAGGTAGACAAATATACTGTCGCCTAATATTCGAGCCAATACGCTATTCATTAATCGCTGGAATGTGCCAGGAGCCATCATCAATCCCATCGGCATTCTCTTATATTGATAATGCCCACTGTCTGCAGAGAAAGCAGTGTACTTCCGGGATTCTACATCTTATCCTATCTGATAATAGCCACTTAATAGATCGATTGCAGAAAAGACCATATTTTCTTGTCCAATGTTGTGCAGGACATCGCTTAACAATGGCATGGGAAAACGGTCGGGAATGGATACCTGATTAAGTTTGCGATAATCAACAACTGCCCTCATCTCACCATTTTGTTTAGGTACAAAGAAGAGTGGTGCGTTCCATGGGGATACTGAAGGTTCAATGATGTCCAAACTTAACATTTCATCAACATATTGCTTTGCTAGTGCACGTTGCGAGTGAGCAATTCTGTATGCCGGTACGTAAATCGGTTTTGTCTCAAGTTTTAGGTTAATATGGTGTTGGATTAGATTTGTACAACCTAAGTTTTCACCAGGTAATGCAACGGCTTGTCGATGTTTTTCCAGCACGTCCAGTAAATCGATTTTTACATCAGAATTTTCTGAGCAAACCAAATGCTTCTTTATGCTCTCTCCCTCTGTCGAGTTTACTGGACGTTCCCGCTACTGTCACTTTGTGTATATGGGCTGGGCACATCTCTAACCTACAAATACAGGTTACTTTCTTAATCTTCACATCTCCATTCATGGTGTTAGCTAAAATGACATTAGTTTCACCATTTTCAATCATTCAGCACAGAACACTCTCAGTTAAAAGGCCATTTATTCTAACCGTCTCTTCTAATGCAATGACATTACAATTTCTCATCTTACTCTTAATCGTGATTTGCATGAATGATTTTGGTGGTAGATTTACATCATAATTAATGCTTGCCGGGTAAATGAGCGAGTCATGATTGGGTTGTGGCTGTGTGAGCAAGTCACGACTGGGTTGTGGTTGTGTGAGCGAGACACGATTGGGTTGTGGTTGTGTGAGCGAGGTATCTGATAGATGGTCCTCGCGCCCATGTTCTTTGAGTCGTTGAACGTCGGACTCACCTATTTTGGTTTTGTGTGTAATCATTCTTGTGACACTAGTTTTCCTATAACTGCTGGTTGTAGTATCAGGAGATAAAATTTCCTCAATGAATTCGCTGTCATAATGGATTCCATTAAAATGTGGCATCAATATTATATTTTCTTTCCTCATCGTGTTTAATCCAACTAAACCACATCCTCTGATTGATAATTTTTCTACTAAATAAAAGGTGCTAGTGAATGATTTTGTGGTCTGAGAACTTCATGTTTAACTCAGTCATACCAATAACTGGTATTTCTTTTCCATCCACTGTGTATAAATGTAAGTCTGAGTTTTCCAGGAATGTCACTTTTCTTTTCCTTCTAAAAATTCATTCTAACTCATCTTGCGTTATTAAGTTCACTGTTGAGCCTGAGCCCAAAAATAATGAAATCTCTTCCTCATCACTTACAGCAGAGACGAAAATGCTTTCGTTTCCAAAGAGACTTCCTATGTTGACTATTTGTTTATTTAGGTGTTTTATGTCTCGTCGTCTTTTGTGCTGGTACGACCTTCCCCCGACCTATAGACGGATAGCAATCTTTCTACTCTTTGACATTCTGAGGTCCAGTGACCTACACACCTATGATGTCTGCAATATGCTTCGAACCCTTTTGCCTTTTGCCTATCCTCCTTTGTTCTGATATAACATTCAGATTTTGTGTGCCCAGGTTTGGGCAATAGTAACAGAGTGTGTTATTTGAGCTCAACCTACGAAGTGATCTTCCATTGTGTGTCTGTGTTGATCGATGTCTACTGGAACTTCTGTCAAACTTTTGTACCACCCTGTTACCTAGTGTGTGGGAACGAGTCCTTGAGCTAACCTGACTGTGTGTTTATTTCTGAACTAGACGTGATTGTCTCTGGTCGGCGTCGGTCTTGACTTATTTATCCTTGCTACTATTTCTGGTGCTTTGATTCCTGGTCTGGTGGGCTGTGATGTATCAGTGACACAAGCTTCACTGCAGTTTAATTCCACCTCATACATGAAATCAAGTAAACACATCCCTGGATTGTAAGGGATGGTTTTAGCTATTTTCAGCACCCTGTCATACAACTGACATAGGGCTGATATATAGCCAGTGATGTCAACGACATGCACTGGTGACATCTCACCATCCTCTGTGACCCAGTTTGAGTTTTCTAGGCTAGCTAACAAGGTTTTCTTAAACCGTCACGTCCCGACCGATTTCCGACCTACCATACCACAAAATCCCAAGCATTTTTGCCAAAAAAAAATTTTTATTGGCTCGAACCTTCGCTTTGGTGAGAAACATCAAAAATTCATAGAGAAATCGCGATCTTATGCTTAAAACTGTTGATACAGGTGTCATGCAACCTTAACGTTTTCCTTCTTTTTCAGGGTACCTGGCTAAAGAAAACGAACTACGGAAGGGTTAATTAATTCAAGCCACTTTCAGTTGCATATTTATTTATGTATTTGGTACAAGTTTATGTGTAGTAACAGACTATATTGGTTTTAACACATTTATATAGGCATTGTTCAGTCACCAAACACATTCACATATGGCACCTTCCTTTATGACATTACCACCTCATCACTTCTGTTTGTTTCTTGCTCTGGCTTCTTTATTTCTTTGTCCTCCACCTTAGGAATCAATTTCACCGTGAATTTCGTCATTGGAGACACCATGGGGCAACATACCTTTACTGGCCAGCTTGCTGCTAACAGGTGAATTGCCCAGTGTGGGGGGGAGGGGGGTTAGGTGGGGCCAGGCAGTATCCCCACTTGACAGCAGGTAGAGGAAAGTCTCCCACATATGCCTACCAAAAATCTCCCATGAAACTTGAAAATTATGCAAATTATGACCCTTGCAATTGCGCGACGTACCCATACGTCGATGGGTGTGGCTGTGACAAAACATCGCAATGTACCCATACGTCGATGGGACTCGGCGGGTTAATAGTGGAAATATCTGCTGTTATTTCTCCTAGATTTGAGCCTGAGTGTGTTCGCCTAAGGAGGTCTACAATTTTGTGTAATTCTGGGGTTATACCACAAAGAAACTTCTTGCCTCCTGAGAATTTCCTGAGAAATTTTGTCTTAAATTCCTCGAACTTTGTGGCTCTCAACAGCTTGTCAGACCTTAGTAAACTGCCAGCTGGGCATCGTTCTTGGTTTAATCTAGCTGAAAAAACAGCTATTTTCCCTTTTTCGTCTGTAATGTGTCGCCCTAATGAAATACTGCTGACACTGTTCGATGAGGGTGTTAACATCTATTTTGTGTTTTTCTGTACCAGAGAATTTTGGTAGTTCTATCTTCATGACAAATGTACACTGGAAAGGGATTATTACTGGAATTTTGTGGAGAAGGCATTGCACTAGTGCTTGCTGCATTTTTGTTATCCATCTTTACAGTTTTTGTTTTGCAATCGTCATTTACTGGCAATTTATATGTTCTTCCTGACCTTAATACTCTATGGTGTATGTTAGAGCAGACTTGAGGAAAATTTTTATAATGTTCCCTCTCTACATCTGAAAATTCTGACCAAGTGTCATCATCATTTACTTCAGCGTATATTGAGTCTGTTTGTTGTTCTTTATCTAGCTTATGTTTTGTTCCCTGAGTTTGGTTTTCTGTTTGTTCCTCTGGATTTGATGGTGTTTCGGTATTTATATTATGTTGATCGTTTTCTGGTGTTTGTGTAAGAGTATTTGCCACTGTTAATGTTGATCCTTCAGGCACTGATAATGGAGCACTACTCAGCATAGTGGGACCACTTACTAATTCATATTTTACCCTTCTCTTAATTGCTTATAAAATTAAAATGATAAAACCCATATGTCAGTGTAAAGTGTGTAATTGTCTCTCACTGTTTAGTTTGTGATTTTTATGAGAGAATATGATAATTGTTTGGGTCTTTAACTAAGTGTTAGTATTTTATGGGTAGTTATATAATTGGTGAATTGTTAACTAATACAACCTTGGTTAGAATAAATTAATTCACTAGAACAGTAGTGGAAATACAGCCGTGGCATGACGAAAGAGGTGTTGTTGTTGAAGATCAACACGTCAGCATCGTTGTCATCACTGGAGCAGGCAGACACTCGCTCTAGATGTCTCACACTTCCTGTTGAGGTGGGTTGGCTCTTGTATGATGCGTCAGCACTCTATGTAGTCCTTGGAGTAGGCAGACAGGCTAGTAGACAGGCAGACAGGCAGGTGTGGCAGGCCGTTGTTGTCAAGCACTTTGCAGTGTGTGAGCCCGTGCCTTGCTCTGGTAGTTGTGGTGAAGATGGTGGTGGGGGTTGTGGTGGAGAAGGTAGGGATCGTGGTGGAGGGTGGTGGAGGTATGGGGTTGTCAGCTGTGTCTTAGCTCACCATGCTGGGTCAGACTGCTAGCGGAATTTCCTCCCTCTTCACCCTTCTTGTGTGTTTGCTTATTTTCTTCTTATTTTGTAGTACTTGATTTTCCTTAGTCATTGTGATTAACTTGCAGGCTTGTTGAGTTGTTGCTAGACGCACTATTGTTTCTTGTAAATTGTGGAGTTGAGGTGGTTAGGAGCGAGACGTTAAGTTTGTTTGAGTGCTTTTGTTGAGACGTTAATCAGCTTTGTTTACTGCAGCTAAGTGGTCGTAGTGGGTTTGTGGTTACCGCTGCACACCAGTCTCTTCGGAGACATGGGTTCGAATCCCACCGCTGCCACCAATCTCGATAGCGTGGTCGGAGGAACTTGTAGGGAAGTCGATTTTGGATTATTTAATACAACCAGAATAAAGTCGCGAGACGTATTATCAACGAAGTGAGTTATAGCACTCTTTGGGTTACTGAGTTTTATTGTACAGATATCTTGATAGTGATTTACAAACGAGCTTAGCGTGACGGCCAGTCTCCCCTCTCTCCTTACTCTGCCCTAATTGTTCTGTCTGGCATTCTCTATCCCCTCTCTCCTTACTCTGCCCTAATTGTGCTCTCGGGCATTATCTATCCCCTTTCTGATGTGAAGGGCTTCTCTCTGCCGTTATATACAGGTAGGAGAGGATGTTTGGTAAGGTAGTAGTGTCTAATCGATCTCCTGTGGGCTTCCACGTGTTTGAAGACATCATGAAAATCTTCGTTGTTTGGACTACGAGAATATTTTGAGAAACATCGTATTTTTATTCTTGATAGTCTGGGACAACAGACTGTGTACAGATATCATGTGAAATCAGACACTTCATCCTGTACCTTGTGTATGAGATATCTACTAATGCCTATATAATATCTACAGCTGTGCCGGGAG
>JAGKTI010016187.1:0-19665 GCA_018397915.1 Birgus latro
CTAAACCACCAGGCACCAAAATTTGGTTATATGGTTACCACCCAGCATTATAAATGGTTTCCTTGTGTATTGGAAACCATTTAGCTTGTCACTTAGTGTACAGTCACCCACAGCAGAAGAAGTTATTGTTATTATTATTATTATTATTATTATTATTATTGGTAGTAGGTGGGGGCACTCACCACCCACTCACTCGATGTAGTGCTGCTTTGGGTGTCTGCCCTTTCCTCTCTTCCTTCTTTCTCTTCTGTCTGTCTTTCCTTCATTCATTCCTCTTCCTTCTGCCTACGGATGACTTGACACTCCCTCTTCGGTCTCTCTTTCCATTACTCTTTCCTCTTCCTTCTGCCTATCGGTGACTATACACTAAGTGACAAGCTAAATGGCTTCCTGTACACCAGGAAACCATTTACTACATTGGGTGGTAACCATGTAACCAAATTGTGGCACCTGGTGGTTTAGTGGGTAATAAGGAGCTCCAATCAGATTGAACCTGTGCAGGTTTATCTCCAAGGTGTGTTTGGGGTTTATTGCTCACGTAATGTCACTCGGAAGTGAGGCTTGTCACTCTCATCTTAAATGTCGGGACCAGCTTGTCTAGCCCTGGGCTTCTACGCTCCCCATGGGGCAGCATAGGATTGGATGATGGATGGATGGATTATTTTTATTATTATTATTATTATTATTTGGTGGGGATGCTCATCATCCACTCATTTCATGTAGTGCTGCTTTGGATGTCTGCCCTTTCTTCATTTCCTTCCTTCATCTTCTGTCTTTCTTTCCTTCATTCTTTCCTCTTCCTACTGCCTACGGGTGACTTCACGCTCCCTCTTCTGTCTTTCTTTCCTTCATTCTTTCCTCTTGTCTATGAGTGATTCTACACTGAATGACACGCCAATTGGTTTACTGTACACCAGGAAACCATTTACCACACTAGGTGGTAACCATATAACCAAATTATGGCACCTGGTGGTTTAGTAGGTAAGTGAGGCGCTCCAGTCGGATTGGGCCTGTGTAGGTGTATATCCGAGGGATGGTTGGGTTTTATTGCTCATGTAATGTTACTTAGGGATGAGTGAGGCCAGCCACTCTCATCTTAAATGTCAGGACCAATTTACCTAGCCTCTTGTTCGTACCCTTCTCATTGGGCAACATAGGATTGGATGATGAATGGATGGATTATTATTATTATTATTATTATTATTATTATTATTTTCGTCATCATCATCATCATCATCACTGGGCACTTCTGTTTCACTTTTGACATACAGTACATGTTTTGCTGAGTAGCCACCTGGGAAAAGCAGCAAAGGACTTGTGATGTTACTGTAGCTTTTGTTTTATCATTATTATCACTGGGCACTTCTGTTTCACTTTTGACATCCTTGACTTGTAATATAGCTACCTGAGAAAAATAACAAAGGACTTTTGATGTCACTAGAGCTTCTGTTGTTTGAAATTTTGGGGTACCAGACACTGCTTTTAGTTCATCTCTGGCAAATTTTTATAACGCCATTAAGTAATGTTGAAGTATACTGTTTTGGTACATGACTTATATTGATGTACAGTAATTGGTGAACTAAGAATTTTATGCACAAATCTATTTTCATATTTGATCTTTAATGTGCTGATGCCTTGTAAAGGGTGAGTCTTGGGGAGGAATAGCAAAACTGTGGGGATGTGACCTTTTGACTTTTTTTTTTTTTTCCATAGCTACCATGTCTTTGACTTCTGTGGGTGAGTTTTTGCTGTTGTTGTTGTTGTTGTTCAACCCCAGTCTCTGTGGCCGAGCAGACCCATCATCCACAGGCTGGCAGGGCCATCCCATTCAGAGACGATCAGTTACGGAGACAGTGCCTCATTTTCATGAGGCGCGGGGAAAAGTGTGTCTGGTTCTTGGTTTGATATTGCATTTACCTCACCATCCAGTTAACAGGGGCACCATTGTAGGTTGCACATCACTATGTTATTTGACTGTATGGTTTTTCTCAGCATGTAAATGGCTTTACTGCATTGCAGGAAAGTAATAGGCTTGTCACTCAGTGTAGTCAACTGTAGAGGAAAGAAGTGTAATAAAAAGTGACAGAAAGGAAAGGGATTAGTAGGAAGAGAGGAGGGCAGACATAGACACAGAATGATAAAGGTGAAGGGGAAAGTAGATAGCACTACATCAGGTGAGTGGATGAGTAAGTCATGTACTGTATTATCATTTCTACTTTGAAGCTTCAGTGAGTATTCCATAGTTGAGTGCATATTTATTACTGTGATGATAGCCTTGTACTTGGTAAGTAATTCATTCATTCATCATCTAATCCTGTGTTACCCCATGAAAAACATAGGAGCCCACAGCTAGGCAAGATGGTTCAGACATTTAAGATGAGACTGACCAGCCTCACTCATCCCTTGGTGGCATTATGTGAGCAGTAAACCCCAACCACCCCTTGGATATAAACCTGCACAGGCTCAGTCCAATTGGAGTGCCTTAATTACCCACTAAACCACCAGGCACCATGATTTGGTTATATGGTTACCACCCAGCATTTTAAATGGTTTTCTGGATCACAGGAAACTATTTGGCTTGTCACTCAGTGTAGAGACCATAAGGCAGCACTACATTGAGTGAGTGGATGATGGGCACCCCTACCTACCACTTGGTAAGCAGTAAGCAATCCTGATGCAAATAATACAGCTTTAATACCTCAGTTGGCTAGACCATTGTTCTCACAGTTGACCATACTTGATGAGCCGTGACCTCACGTACCCTAGGCTTCCCAGAATCCCCCTACTGTTGGCCTGACAGTAAATTGACATCTTGATGATAAAATTTTCAGGGTGTGCCTTCCTCCACTTTAACAGACACCATTTTTTTTTTCTTTTAAACTGTTGTTAAGTTGCTTGAAAAATTATTATTTTGGACTAACTAAATCTACAGTATCTGTATCTATAGCCAGACACCTCAGTCCTGGAAGGGTAGACCAGTTTGAAAAAATTTTTGATTTGGAATAATTTGAAGACTCTTTTTACATTTCTATTTTCTATATGGGAGTTTTACAAGACAGGTACCTGTCAGTGAATCAAGTACTTGCTATCTTGTTATCTACGGCTGTACTACTTTACCATCATGCACAGGATTCTTAATAGGTCATTTCAGAGACAATTTTCAGGATTCTTGATTGGTCATTTCATAGACAATTTTGTCATCAGTTCCACCATTGATGGTGAGCCTCTTCGGTGGCGTGGGGACACCTACCATCCCTACCACTTCAACTGTGCTGCATGTGGTGCTGAACTCACTGCTGATGCCAGGGAGGTCAAGAGTCGACCTGGTTACACTGCAAATGAAATGGTAGAGTTGTTGTTTAGCATTTTTCCACTAGTAATGTTTTTCTGGAATGTTGTACAGTTTTACAGCTATTGTTAGTTTGCAGCATAAAATATAGATCATGATACAGGTATTCTGATGACTTTTCTACATACATTATCTGTTAAGTTAATTACCCTATTTCCTGTATGATAAGATGCATTTTTTTCCCAGAACAGTGCACTAAAAAATCACCCAGTGTCTTAGCACTTGAAGATCAAGTTGTAGAAAGGAGCTTGCCAACCCTCACGAACCCCATTTACGAGGTACAAGCACTCACAAACCCCAGTCATGAGATAAAAGCATTCATGAATCTCGGTCACGAGATAAAAGCACTCATGAACCTCAGTCACAAGATGCAAGCATTCATGAACCCCAGTCACAAGATACAAGGCATTCACTACATTCATCGAAGCAGACGATGTCACCAATCTTGTCTGCAGTCACTCAGCAGATGACACCCCTCCATGATTGAACAGAATGGTATCAAAGCAGAGAAGACAGGGATACACTGTTGATTTCAAGTTACAAGTACAGTACTGTGCAGTAATAAGAACAGTATGCTAATTGTGTAACAAAGCAATATTATGATAATGACTATGTTGGCTGAATTGAGTGAATTCTGTTGAGGGTGTGGGTTGTAAAGGTTCATTCAGACTACTGAACATAAAAGCATCAGCTGATGGGAGCTGGATGTAAACACGCCATCGCCAATGTGTTTACACGCCTTGTAGTGGCAACTGCGAGTTGTTGCTGATGTGAATAGGTATAACACTGTGCTGAACTAGGGACATCTAATTAATAATAACCACAAATATTTAACAATAGGTCCAAAGTGGGACATCTAATTAATAATAACCACAAATATTTATCAATAGGTCCAAAGTGTGATCATTTGCTGTGACAGAAAGAAAAATGACACTGTAGAGTCGGCGCCTTAGACTTGCTTGTACGTATGCTCTTGAATCCTCAAATTTTTTTTCCTCCTAAAACACCTAGTGTATTATAGGGTACAGTATGTCTTAGCACTTATAGTGTCTTATCATACAGGAAATACGGTACTTGCCTTAATGAAAATCCATGTAAATTATTAGAACTCTGTTGAAGGGATTGTAAGTAAAGTGTATTGTGCCTTACTGTTGTATTTTCCTGTTTTGGACAGAAGTAAGGATTCCTCTTTTTAATTAGAATATCTTTATTGTTGTAAATGTTTCATGTGGTTGTACATTATGATGGCAGCTCTGCAGTCATCTTCAGAAACGTTTTGTCTTTATTTCTACCTTCTTTAGAGAAAGAAATGCTTTCCTTAGCCACCTACGTCACTGAAAAAAGCGTGCTTTGTAGCCACCTAATTCCAAGAAAGAAATTTGTTGTGACTATAGCTACCTACTTCAAAGGAAGAAGTGTGTTGTCTCTGTAGCCACCTACTTCAAAGAAAAAATATAATGTCATTATAACCATCATCGTGCGTGGTGAGACTATCATTACATTATGATAATACGATATGCATTACAGTATGTTTGGATGATGAAGGGATAGTTGCCTTATTTGGCTGGTGAAGGGATAGTTGCCTTATTTGGTTGGTGAAGGGATAGTTTCTTTATTTGGTTGGTGAAGGGATAGTTGCCTTATTTGGTTGGTGAAGGGATAGTTGCCGTATTAAATGGTTGTTTGTTAGTAAGACTGACACTTAATTTCTGATATATAAGGTGTTCATTTACTTTTCAGAATGAGTTGTATTGTCTTCGTTGTCATGACAAAATGGGGATTCCAATCTGTGGAGCTTGTCGTCGGCCCATTGAGGAACGTGTTGTAACAGCACTGGGTAAACATTGGCACGTGGAGCACTTTGTCTGTGCTAAGTGTGAGAAACCGTTCATGGGCAATCGACATTATGAACGCAAGGGCCTGGCTTACTGTGAAACTCACTACCATGAGCTCTTTGGCAATCTGTGCTTTGTTTGCAACACTGTTATTTATGGAGATGGTAAGTAACTATTCTGAGCTTATGACTTTGATTTTTTTTTTTTTTTCCCAGTAGTGTAGGGGCCTTGGACTGAGCCATTCAATTCTGACATTTGACATGAAGATGACCAGTCACTCTTTCCAAAGTAGCATTATGTGAGCAGTACACTCCAGCCATCCCACTGATGTAAACCCTTATGGGCCACATCCTGTTAGAACACCTAAAGCCACAAGACCACAATGCATTAATCTGGTTATATGGCAGCTACCCAATACAGTACCTTATAGTAAATAGTTTCCTAGGTTACAAAGAGCCACTTGGCTTGTCATTCAGTGTAGAGTCACATGAAAGTAGCATAACATGGAGTGAGTGGATGTTTGGGGCCCCTAACTAGCAGTGCTTTTCTGATTTTGGCTAAATATTATGATCATTCTTGTATATCAGCATCATGACAGAGAGGAGGTTATTATTTAGGGCTTAAATTCTGCCAGAGCTCAGTGAAGTGGTGCTTTAGCAAACCCTAAAGTCTGACTTTGAATTAGAGCCTGTTTAGTGAAACATGAGCCTAATAATATTGTACCACATGACAGGAGTACTTAATTCTTTGATTTGAGTGTGTACTCCTGTAATGTAAACTGATCATATTCAGAAAAACAGTGAAGATTTGAGTCATTGATATGAGAAGCTTGAGTACTGTTTTGATAGTGTCCTAGTACATTATTCACACTGTGATCCATCCATTCATCCATCATCCAACCTGTGATACAAATAAAATAGTATCCACTGTGCTTTTTTTAGTATTTTTAGGCAAAACAGCCTAATGGTGTCATGTAAAACTGTGGTTTTCATTGTAAGTCATATAGCCTCAGGGAGCCTTGCTATATTTCTAGGAGACCACATGAAAAAAATGGAACAGTAGGGGACCACAGTAACTTTGTGAGTGGGCCACCCAAACTTAACTGCCAGATGTATAATGAATTTTTCAGTATCCTTGCGTTTCATTCTCTGTGCTAATTTCAGCCATTTCATTCTCTGTGCTAATTTCAGCAGCATAAATATTGAAAATTACTATGATGTACAGGATATTATCTCAGTGAAGAAGTCAGTTTGTATTTTGAAATATTATATTCAAGTGAAACATACCAAAATGTAATAAGTGCTTTGAGGTGGCAAAACCTGGCAACTCTGATACACATTTAAATGACGTAAGGTTAGTTCCCAAGCTATTTCCAGTTTGGAACACTCCATGCACTCCCAACACTGGTATGATTTGAATGTTAGATTCACATTTCAGCATAACTTATCCAGCCATGAGTGACTATGAGGGAGGTGCCACAGAGGTAAATGAGACATGGAAGGGGGTCATGAGCAAAGGGAAAAAGAGTGAGAAGCCCTGATGTAGCAGACTGAAGTTCCCAAAGTGTTGCAGCTATAGTACTGTAGTTCTTTTTTTTTTCTGAAACAGTCTAGTACTAGTATGTAATATACCAGTTGTCATTTACTACATATATACATGAATTAGTTGTAGCAGTAGTAGTGGCTGTGGTCTGTCTGGATGAGCAGACCCATCAACTGCAGGCAAACATTTGGGGGAGGCAGTGGCTCAATCGGTAGAGAGTTGGCTTGCAGTCCTAACGGACCCAGGTTCCAATCCTCGCTGGTGCTGGGAACAGTTTGAGGTTTTGAATTTCGTTAAATTAAGCTTTACTGATCTACCAGAAGACCCGCCGACATGTCGTAAAAATACCCCCACTAATATCAATACACCAGTCCTGTATGAGACAGCCCTAGCCTGTATTCAATATGGACGGTGGGTGTTAGTGCCGAAGTGGTGACATGTAGAGGTGTATGGTATGTAGGAGGACTGCTGGGCCTTGATAGCAGGCTGTGAAGCCTATGCCCAGAGTCAGACACATAAAAAAAAAAAAAAAAAAAAATTGCCCCTACAGGGCTCACACATGCAGTTAATTGATATTCCCTTGCAGGATCTTTGTGGGTTGCAGGAAACCATTAGGCTTGTCATTCAGTGTAGAGTCACCTAAAGAAGTAGGCAGTACTACATCAAGTGAGTGGATGATGGTCACTGCCATCTATCTGTCTATTGCCAGACATCATAATCCCATAAGGGGTGGCCACAGAAAAATGGCCTCCTTCTCACCCTGTCCCCCACCATATAACTGCCCTCCCCCCCAGCTCACACCTCCTTCTCTCATACCTCTTGACTCCAACCCTCCATCTCGTCCTCGGCCTTCCCCTTCCTCTCCACCCCCCTCCTACACCTCACTCACATACGCTTTCCATGTTAGTCTTTTGCTCTCCATCCTCTCCACGTGGCCAAACCACCTCACTGTATTTCTCTTACTGCTTTCTGTCACATCCACATCTACACCACAGCACTCCTTCACTTCCTCATTTGTCAGTCTGTCTCTCCATGTAACTTTGCATGCTCCTCTCAAATAACTCATTTCCACTGCTCTCACTCTTGACTTGGGTCCTTCCAACAAGGTCCAATCTTCACTTCCATACTTTAAGGTTCGTATCACAGTACAATCATGCAGTAACTTTTTTACTTCAGTGCTCACTTCCCTATTTCTCAACACTGCTTTCAAAGAATGAGCAATCTTTCTTCATTGTCGTACCCTTTCAATCACTTCATCCACCGAACATCTGTCTTTACTCATCAAACTACCCAAGAACTTCAATGCACTCACATTTTCCATTTCCCCATCATGCAGCCTCACTGTACATTCTGTGGCTTCATTTCTCTCTAAGACCATAACGTTACTCTTCCCTACAAGACCATAACGTTACTCTTCCTTACAAGACCATAACGTTACTCTTCCCTACAAGACCATAACGTTACTCTTCCCTACAGTCATCCTTAGATTCTGTTTCTTAAACACGCTCCCAGACTCATTCACCAAGCCTTGCAGTTACCTTTTGTCTTCACTGAACAATACAGTATCCTCTGCAAACAACAATTCAGGAAGTTTCCAAACGCTGCCCTCTCTCAGTAGAGCCGCTCCAACATCCACTGCCCTGCCTTGTATCTCTTTTATAACCCCATCCATATTCAGACTGAAGAACCATGGAGACATGACACATCCCTGCTTCAGTGCAACATTCCAATACAAAAATTTACTTTGTTCACTATTCACATGCACTGCAGCCTTAGCACCTTCATGCATACTTTTCTGGGCATTCAACAACTTCCCATTTACTCCATATATTCTTAATATTTTCCACATTCCTTGCCTACCCACTCTGTCATATGCTTTCTCCTAATCCATGAAGGCTGCATACAATTCTTCCCCTTCTCAAGAAACTTTTCCACTGAAGAGCTAAGGATGAATATCTGATTACACAGCCTCTTCCCTTCCTAAAACCTCCATGATCTCCAACTAATTCTTCTGTTATTTCCCGTACTTTGTCAATAAGTATCCTACCATATACTTTTCCTGTTACACTAAGAAGACAAATGCTGCTTTGATTACCACACACTTCTTTTCCCCTTTTCTTTTGTACAGGGGAACAGTTATACCTGACCTCCAATCCTCCAGGACTATACCTTCCTCCCAGGCCAATCTCCACATCTTCCATGTCCATTCCACTATTATCTTTCCCCCATGCTTCAGCATTTCACGACACACTCCATCAATTCCTGGGGCTTTGACTTTGTACATTGCCCCCACTACTTTCATCCTATGGATCTCTTCCTCCCTTCTCACCTCCCTCCTACTCCCAGCCATTCCCAGCCACTAATACTTGCATTACTTTCATTCTCTGTATTCGACAATTCCTTAAAATGTTCTCTCAGTCAGCTCACCTTTTCTCCCTTCTCCACTATAACCATTTACCATTTTTATATTTCACTCCCTACTAATTTCTTTATCACCCTGTCCAACTCTCTGTACCTCTTCCCAGAACATTGTCTTACATTCCCTCCACATTACACTCAAATTCCTTCCAAATTTCCCATCCACTCGCTTCTTACTCTCTTTTACTAATATTCACATGCAGAGATGGATGAGAATGGCAGTGCTTTAGTGGACATTTGTGCCGGGAGGGGGTTGGTGTTAGCTAATACCCTTTTCAGGCACAAAATGATCCATAGGTATACATGGCGAGTGTTGAGAAGGGTGGATGGTGAACTGATTGAACGGAAGGCAATGATTGACTGTGTGTGTGGATGAAAGGATGAGAAGATGTGTAATGGATGCAAGAGTATATAGAGGTTGGGGGAGTGGACTTTCTGACCACCACTTGGTGGTAGCCAGAATCAGAATCCAAACAAGATGGAGGAAGAGAAGAAGAGAAGGACAGGAGGAAGTAGTTCTTATAAGGAGGGTAGAAAAGTTACAAGAGGATGGAATAAAGGCTGAATATAAAAGGGAAGTGGAGGAGCAATTGGGTAAATATAGATTGGAGCTGATGAGGGACATAGAAGGTGTGTGCAAGATATTCACAGAAGAAATCTGTGCAGCACGTGAGGTGGTGTGTGAGGTGAAGAGAAGACGAAAGGGGGTTCAGGGAACAGCATGGTGGACGGAAGAGCTGAGAGTGGCTATGGCACAAAAGAAGAAAGCATATAATGAGTGGATGAGGAACAGGGGCTTCGAAGAAGCTGAGAGACGGACGAGACAATTATATGTAGAGAGGAGGAGAGAGGTGAAAAGATTAGTAAGAGAGTGTAATAAGAGAGTGGATGAGGAATTTGGAAGGAATTTGAGTGCAAAGTGGAGGGAATGTAAGGAAATGTTCTGGAAAGAGATAAAGAGAGCTAGACAGGGTGCCAACGAAGTTAGTGGGGGTGTGAAAGATAAAAATGGTAGATTACTAGTGGAGAAGGGAGAAAAAGTGAACAGATGGAGAGAACACTTTAACGAATTGTTGAACATAGAGAATGAAAGTAATGCAAGTATAAGTGGCTGGGGAGTGGCGGGGAGAAGGAGGGTTGTGAGAAGAGAGGAAGAAATCAGTAGGATGGAAGTGGTGGAAGCAATGAAGAAAGTTAAAATGGGGAAAGTCCCAGGAATTGATGGAGTGTGTGGTGAAATGCTGAAGCATGGGGGAGAGATAGTAATAGAATGGATGTGGAAGGTGTGAGATTGGCCTGGGAGGAGGGTAGAGTCCCGGAGGATTGGAAGTCAGGTATAGTTATTCCTCTGTACAAAGAATAAGGGGAAAAAGAAGTGTGTGGTTAATCATAGGGGCATTTGTCTACTTAGAGTAATAGGAAATGTATATGGTAGGATACTTATTGACAGAGTTAGGGAATAACAGAGGAATTAGTTGGAGAAGAACAGGGAGGTTTTAGGAAGGGAAGAGGTTGTGTAGGTCAGATATTCATTCTTCAATCTTTAATGGAAAAGTTTCTAGAGAAGGGAATGAAGTTGTATGCAGCCTTCATGGATCTGGAGAAAGCATATGACAGGGTGGATAGACAAGGATTGTGGAAAGTATTAAGTATATATGGAGTGGATGGGAAGTTGTTGAAGGCATGTATGAGGGTGCTAAGGCTGCAGTGCATGTGGATGGCAAACTGGGTGAATCTTTCCATTAAAGGTCGTATTGAAACAAGGATGTGTCATGTCGCCATGGATGTTCAATATGTACATGGATAGGGTTATAAAAGAGATACAAGGTCGGGCAGTGGAAGTTGGAGCGGCCCTAGTGAGAGAGGGCAGTGTTTGGAAACTCCCTGTTCTGAGATGATACTGTGTTGTTGAGTGAAGATGAAGGGGAGCTGCAAGGCTTGGTAGATGAGTTTGGGAGAGTGTGTAAGAAACGGAATCTAAAGGTGAATGTAAGGAAAAGTAAAGTGATGGTCTTCGAGAGAAGTGAAGCCAGTGAATGTACTGTGAGATTGGATGGGGAGGATATGGAGAATGTGAGTGCATTTAAGTACTTGGTTAGTGAGATGAGTAAGGATGGAAGTCTGGAGGGTGAAATGCTTGAAAGGGTGCAGCAGGGAAGGAAGGTTGCTGGTTCATTGAAAGCAGTGATAAGAAACTGGGAAGTGAGCATGGAAGTGAAAAAGTTGTTACATGACAGTATTGTGATACCAACTCTAACATATGGAAGTGAAGCTTGGACCCTGTTGGAAGGACAGAAGTCAAGAGTGAGAGCAGTGGAAATGAGTTATTTGAGAGGAGCATGTGGAGTCACATGGAGAGACAGACTAACAAATGAGGAAGTGAAGGAGCATTGTGGTGTGGATGTGGACGTGATAGGAAGCGTTAGGAGACACATGTTAAGGTGGTTTGGGCTTGTGGAGAGGATGGAGAGTGAAAGACTGACGAGGAGAGTGTATGTGAGTGAGTTGGAGGGGGGGGGAGAGGGAGGGGGAGGCCGAGGATGAGATGGAGGGATGGAGTTGAGAGGTACATGAGAGACGGGGGTGTGAGTTGACAAATGGCGGGGGATAGAGCGACATGGAGGCGATTTGTTTGTGGCCACCCCGTGCGGGATTGAGGTGTCTGGCAGTAGATAGATAGATAGAACTCTCTCTTCCATCTCTCAACTTCCTCCATGCCTCTGCTTCCCATCCACTCACTATATGCTTTCTTCTTTTGCACCACAGCTTGTCTCACCTGTTCATTACACCATGCTGTTCCTTGCACCCCTTTCTGTCTTCTCTTCAACCCACACACCACCTCACATGCTGCACAGATTTCTTCAGTGAATATCATGCACACACCTTCCTCCTTCCCTGTCTGCTGCTCCTAATCATATTTATCCAATTGCTTCTCCATTTTTGTCTTATATTCTGCCTTTTTTCCATGCTCTTGCAGCCTTTCTACCCTCCTTGTATGGACTACTTCCTCCTGTCCTTCCCTCCTTCTGTTCCTCCACATATCACCAAATACATGAAGTTGAGTTAACTCATGCACTTGGTCAGTAACATTCTTATTCATTATTAGAAAAACTGAATAACATTTGTCTTCTAGCAACTTCAGTGAAATGCAAACAGTACCATAGTGCAGATGCAGCTCATGGCAGTTATTCTGGCTTCCTATTCTGATGGTTTGTTGATACCTTCTGCTGCTGTCTAACATGGTGGTAGCTGTTCCTGTTGTTGTTGTTGAGTAACCCTGGACTGTCTGGCCAGTGGACCTATCAGCTGCTGGCAAGCAGTTTTTTAGAAATGAAGTAGTGGGGGTTCTTGGAGGGAAACCAGAGATAAGCTTTTCAGACCTGTTTAACACTGACTGAACCTTCTTTAATACATTATTTGAAAGAGCACTCCTTAATGCATTACTATAATCAACATGGACAATACCACTGCATGAACCAGTGTTGAGACAACATCTGTTCAGAAATTATCGCTGAGTACAGGTTTCAGATGTATGGATTACAGCTTCTGACAGCCTCATCTATGTGTTCCCAGTAATTTACCTTTGAATTATACACCCAAGTGTAAAACAGAAATCACTGGATAAAGTTGTGACTCACCATAGTTAAGATTCAGAGTATTCTCATTGTCTCTACCCTTTCTGTGTCCTCAGTTTTACCATCATTCAGCTCCTCTTAGCCATGTAGATCTTGATATTAGACATTTATGGTTCCATTTTACTGTATTCTTTATATCAGTAATATTTGCCATCTTCACAGATGGAGTGTCATCAGTATGAAAGTGGTATGTCACATAATGTGCTTCAAAAAAAGATGATTAGTTACTAGTGTAAACTGTGAAGAGAAATGGGCTTAGAACTAATCCTAAAGAGACACTGATGAGAATGGGAATGGACTCTGCATGTGTGATCCACTACTACTCTTTGAGATCTGTCAAGTAGTTACAGTGTAGGAAGCAGAAGGATGTCATCACAAATACCATAAATATATAGATCGTTTTGTTTCGTTTTTGAAGGCTCCAACATGCTTGCATGCGTCGGCCTTGGTCATCTAATGGCGGCTCTTCATGCTACTCGATCTAAGGCAGCCTCTCAGTTCAGTCCCTTAACCCACACTTAATGACCTCATCCCATGTCTTCTTCGGTCTACCCCTCACAACCCCTTCCCCAGTATTAACACTTCTCACCTTCTGCACCCAATTATCATCCCTCATCCTCTCCACATGTCCAAACCACCTCAGCCTACCTCTCCTCATCACAACACCAGTACACTTCAGTCCCATCCTACCTCTCAACTCTTCCATCGTAAACCCAGCCCCCCCCGGCCTTGCACGCAGGGACACACTGTACATCCACCTAATCATTGTCATTTCTGTACGTTTGAGCCTGCAAATATCCTCTTCCTTTACTTCCCAGGTCTCACTACCATACAGCATCACACTCCTAACACATGCTGCATACAAAGACCCTTTAGCACATAGGGAGAGTCCTCTCAATGTCAGGAGAGGGAACAGCTCCCTGAACTTCTTCCAACCACTTCTCACCCTAGCAACTGAGCTAGCTCCAACCCCACCTCCAGCACATAACATGTCTCCCAAATAACAAAACCCTTCCACACACTCAAGAGACTCACCAGCAAGTTCAATTCTTTCACACCTAACAATCTCCACCTGCTCTCCCCAACACTCCGCACACATAAAATCAGCATTATCTCGCAGTCTACCTCTAATACCACTGTATCTCTTGTGCACACATTTATCACAAACACTGCACAAGATGGAATTACTTCCCACGCCCTTGTAGCAAATTGCACGTGGCCACTCTCCCCCTTCTTTGACTATACCATCACCCTAGATATCATCACTTTTGTTTTATCTGCATTTACCCTTAAGCCCTTGTGCCTCATACCATCTCTCCACTTCCTAAATCTTTCCTCCGCCTCCCTTTTATTCTCTGCAATCAACACCAAATCATCAGCATACAACATCTCCCACGGGAGTCTATCTCTGAAGTCACATGAGAGGGCTTCAATTACCACGATAAACAAGGGACTCAAAACTGACCATAGATGCACACCAACATTCACAGTAAACTCATCACTCCATTCATTCTTATCTGGGTGTGAGCACTCACATACATGACCATAACCACCCTAACCAGCCACTCTTCCACTCATTGCTCACTTCACCACCTCTCTAGGGACTCTGTCAAAGGCCTTTTCCAAATCAACAAAAACAAAATACAGATCATGGAGGAATAATTCATGATATGTAGTGTCAAAAGCCGCAGACAGATCTAGTAAGACAAATGAAGAGGACATCCCATTGCTGGTATTCACCACCAAGCCATTATGTACCTTTGTTAGTACAGTTTCAGTTGGGTGATATTTTGTCTCTGCCAATTTGATGAGGTGAATGAATCTGTTTTGATCTAGTAGTGGTAGGACTTGCTCATACAAGTCAGTGTTTGTTGTAGTACATAATTATAGAAACTTTACATTAAGATTATATTTTTGTATTTTTTTTTCTTACAGTTGTTATGGCTCTAAACAAGGCCTGGTGCACTCATCATTTTGCCTGTGCTGTTTGTGATACAAAAATGACTCAGAAGACAAAATTCTTTGAGTTTGACCAGAAACCAGTAAGTAGTTTATACAGTGCATTGTACAGAATTTATTGCAGCATCTCAAACAAAACCATGTTGCCAGTCATTGACAAATGCTTCTTCACTAAAACTTGGTTCTACTGGTGCAGTAACTATGTTACTTCACCATAACTACTTTTTACTAAATATAGTTCATATGCAGTACAATTGTACTGACTTCAGAGTAATGTTTAAATGTTGTCTTTTTACTGTCCCTGCCCTGGAGGGGCTTGGGGACGGGTATTGTTTTCACTGTGTTTGTTTATATATGTGTCTGTCTGTCTTAACAATTTTACACAAAAACTGCTGGTGCAATTATGACTAAAATTACAGGAATGATGGGCTGACTTTCTGATCACCTGATTAAATTTTGGATCAAATTGGGCCAAGGTCCAGACTGTAGGCCAAAAAAATGTTAAATAAGAAAAAAAAACATTTTTTCACCATAACTCGTTTCAGTTTCATCATATAGACATGAAACCAAATTCTAAAGGTGCATCTTTCAAGTCTGCATCTTATAACATGCCTCATTGCATCAGAGGGGTCACCCCCCAGTTAGTGGTAGGTGGGTCAGTGTTAGGTGGGTTGGGCCTAATATTTAAAATGGGCATAAAATTGTCAGTTTTCGCCCAATTTTCTCCATATTTGATATGTGACCTGTTTTACTAGATATCCTGTTGTGTTTATACATCAGCACTAAAATGACTGCCAGGGACCCTTGGCACAGCTTCTAGTTTCATTTGGAACTCTCTCTCTCTCTTTCTCTCTCCATCAGTATATCAGTGAGTGGTGCAGTATCAGTTTTGCAATGAAATAAGCGAGTGTCATGCCCCTTTGATTGTTCAGCACTGTACGGCATGCCTTCGTTTTATAGTTAGGATTCATTAGAAAAAATCCATTGCTTAATGATATATCATATGTCAAGGAAATTACTGTATAACATGGTTTGGCCTGGAACATTCTCGGCCATGGGTCACCCACCCAACAAAGTTTAAAATAAGTTTCCAGCTCACCTAAACTGATTGGTATTTCACTTCACCGCACTTCTCTTTGCTGCTTATCACCAAAAATATATAAGCCTAAAAACAAGTTTCCAACTCAGCCTAAATTATTTCACTTCACAACACTTCACTTATTGCTTGAATCCCAATGCCATACTGTTGTTCCGTTACTGATGGTAACACATCCTATAGTGGCCAGTGAAAATGCCATCGTGGAACAAACAATTGACTGTAGACTTGTGTTTAGGGCAATCATATAAGCAAAAATATTGATTGAATATTGACCAGTGAGGATTCATATGGGATCATAATCATCTTATAAGCAAAAATTCTGTTGTACAGTAATCTCTCGATTACCCTTGCGGTCACTGCAAGGTATGGCCCTGCAGTGGTGATTGCGTTTCTTTGGTTGATGGGTCTGTTTGACCATGGTAATTGACTAATTGCTTGGCTGTGGTTTAGAGGTCTGTTTGACCAGATAGAGTATTGTTAAACAACAGGAACAAGTGTTGTACTGTGTACTGTAGTAGCTTTGTGCACTGGTTTTCAAAGTTAGGCTATGTACAAAGAGGGGCCAGGGGAGAAGTCCATTATCCAGACGGAGCCATTACCTGGACCTGCCTTTGACTCAATTATGTCAGATAATCGAGGGATTACTGTATATAAAAAAAAGTCCTAACTTTTTCATCATCACATAAGTTATTCATTACATGCCAGTACTGGTTCATCATATAATGAGGGTTTTCTTTACAGTCATGCCTCACTGTACAATAGGGTCATGTCAACAAAACCCATCACATAGCAATTTATCATATAGTGAGGTTGATATAACAGGGGTTTAGTAGGGATAGGGAGAGGGGGGCCTGTGACCATGAAAAAACTAATAAGGAAACAAAATCTGCTACCCACCTGAAGTATGTCCTAGGCCACTTCAAGTTGTCATCAAGGGTACCCTGCAAGGCTGGGGGACAGCTGGAGGGCCTAGATGATCACTCCAGGTCCTCAGGAGGAGGTGAAGAGAGATGGGAGAGCAATGTGGTGAAGCAAAGGAAGAAGTGCAGTAAGAGTGATAAGCGTAACGATGAGACTAAGGGAGAGCTCGGTGGTGTGGTTGCAGGGGAGTGTGGCAGTGTGGTGGTGGGGCAGCATGTGGATGTGTCAGAGACAGATATAATGGAGGTAGGTGAGGCAGAGCATTGTGTTTGCACAGCACACATTGATGGCCTTGGCCCTTCCTCAGTACTGGTGGCCTGCCTTTTTCTTAGTTGTCAGGAGCTCACTGTATGGCCTTAAGTGTTGCTTGATGTCATATGTTGCCATACCACTCCACATTGGATTTGGGTCCTTTTCCTGGGTGTATGAAGTTGCCTTGTCCATCTTTGCAAGGTTTTCTTCAAGTTCTTGATATCAGAAATACAAACAGGCTCATCCTCTTCGCTCTTCCCGTCACCTTCCTGGGCCTCCGCCACCCATTCACTTAGCTCAGTGAGCTCCTCTGTAGAAAGTTGCTCATTGTGGCTGTCCAGGACCTGTTGCATATCTTCATCATTGACCTCCTCAAATCTCGCTTTATGTGAGAGTTTAAGGATTTCATGATGGATGTTCTTCACCATTGGGAACTCTGTGAAGGAGTGTACACTCTGGCCATACTTTTTGCAAGATGGAGTTCATTGTATTTAACTGCACCTCCTTCCACGCTGCTGTAATGTTGTCGATGGCATTTTTTATGCTGTAATTCCTCCAGAACTGCCACACTGCATCGCTCGCCATGTGTCACGCACCCTCACAATTTGCTTTATGGTGCTGCAGAGGTAGTTGGCCTTGAATGTGGCAATGATACCCAGGTCCATATGCAGGAGCAATGATGTTTTGTTGGGGGGCAGGTAGACCACTTTGATATTATCTACCCAGTCCTCCATGTCTTCAGGGTGGCATGGGGCATTGTCAGTCAGCAGGAGGAAACGGTTGGCCAGATTGCTTCGGCTGGCATGGTCACATAGACGGGGAGACAGGTATCCAGCCATGTAAGAGTGGCAGAGTCTGGAGGTCAGCCAAGCCCTGGACTTGCTTTTCCAGATAACCTCAAGGTTCTCCTTCACGTACTTCACATACCTGCCAGTGCGTGGGGGTTCTTCCACTGATACACAAGGAGGGAGCTTCAGGTCCCCCTCTGCATTTGCATCAAGGAGGAGGAGGAAGCGGTCCTTGGCTGTCTTAAATCATGGTGCATTTTGTTTTTCCTTGCTGATATAAGTCTTCCAGGAGATACATTTCTAATACAGGCCCATTTCATCCAAGCTGAGGACCTGTTTTGGAGAGTATCCCTTTTCCTTTATGATTGTCTTCAACATCACAGAGAAGGCCTCAGTCACCAAGTGGTCAACACTAGCATTCATGCCATGCATGGACACATATCTAAGGCCATCATGGGCCTTAAGCAGTACAAAGCAACTTATGCTGGCCTTGAATGCCTCCTTGGCCTCCATGTCTTGCTTATCCTTGAGATCCTTCTATAGATCAAGAGCCCTAGTGTAAGTAAAACATCAGTTCATTAACCCACAAATCTAGGAGATGCTCCTTCTCCTTCATTACAGGCTCCCTTGTTCTGGTTAGTTGTTTAGCAGACTAGCATAGCATCTGGTTACCCGTCCCAACTCTGGAGGGGCTCGGGGCCTGGTATTGTTTTCACTTGGTTTGTCTGTTTATTTGTCTGTCTATCTGTCTGTGTTTGTCTGTCTGTCTATCTGTCTGTGTTTGTCTGTCTCTCTTTCTGTCCGTGTTTGTCTGTCTGTTAACAACGTTACGTGAAAATTGCTGGTCCAGCTTTGACTAAAATTACAGGGATGGTGGGCTATGACTTTCTGATCTTCTGATTAAATTTTGGGCCAAATTGGGCCAAGTTCTAGGCTGTAGGTCCCCCCCCCAAAAAAAAAATCGCCATAACTCCTTTCAGATTCGTCATATCAACATGAAACCAGAACCTAAAGGTGCATCTTTCGAATTGCATCCTATAACACTTCTTGTTACATCAGTGGTAGGGGGGTCAGTGTCAGGTGGGTCAGGCCTAAAATTTCAAATGGGCATAAAATCGTTATTATTCACCCGATTTGCTCCAAATGTGATATGTGACATCATTGACTAGATATCCTGTTGTGCATATATGTCAGCACTAAAATGGCTGCCAAGGACGGGGTTGCTGTGCCTTGGCACCGCTTCTTGTTTCTTTATTACCATCAAGACCGTGGACTAAGGGGCTTGGTGAACTTTCTCGCTCCCTGCCCTTCCTTATGGCACATAACAATATCCAGTTTCATATCATAGGAAAAGGCTATGCATAGACCTTATAGCCATGCTGTCAGCAGCATCATTTGCACCACGCTTTCCACTGGGGGTAGCACTAAACATGATTTCTGAGTTTAGAGTTTCAGTTATATCGTTTCGTTCATTTCGTTTTTGAAGGCTCCAACATGCTTGCATTTGTCGGCCTTGGTCACCTAATGGCGGCTCTCCACGCTGCTCGATCTCCGGCACCCTCCCTGTTCAGTCCCTTAACCCTTAAGTCACATTTAATGACCTCGTCCCATGTCTTTCTCGGTCTACCCCTCCCAACCCCTCCCCCAATATTAACACTTCTTACCCTCTGTACCCAATTATCATCCCCCATCCTCTCCACATGTCCAAACCACCTCAGCCTACCTCTCCTCATCACAACACCAATACACTCCAGTCCCATCCTACCTCTCAACTCTTCTATCGTAAACCCAGCCCCCCCAGGCCTTGCACGCAGGGACGCACTGCACATCCACCTAATCATTGTCATCTCTGTACGTTTAAACCTGC
>JAGKTI010016188.1:0-13347 GCA_018397915.1 Birgus latro
ATTCACACCCATACTACGCCCAAATTCACACCCATACTACATCTACATTCACACCCACACTACGCCCACATTCACACTCACACTACACTGATACCCACATCCACACTACAGCCACAACAATGAGCATCCACACCCACACTTAACCCCTCACCACATCCACTTCAAACAACACTAAAGTCATACTATCCCCACACCAGCACCTCACCAATATTACCTCCACGCCCACACTACATCAGCGTCAGCCCACACTACGCCCTCTTCACCCCATACAGGCCTCCGCCCACACCAGCCCACAGGCCAATTCTATATTACTAAAGCTATGCCACCAGCTACTAACCCAAGCACACCCACAATATTCTCTCTCTCTATTACTCACAAAACAAGGACCCACTTTACATCTTCAACTCAATTATTTTTTTCACAGCTTCAGTAATTCTATATTTTAGCGCATGAGGTCAAAAGATCAAAGGCAGGCCCTCCTCCTCCTCCTCCTCTTCCACCTCCTCCTCCTCATCATCATCATCAGCAGCCCCAGTAGCAGCATCGTCATCATCCTCATCATCATCAAAATAATATTATCCTTGCTCACGCTTGCCTGTGCAGCGTAATTCTTTCTCGTCTATTACTATACTATCTTCATCATTCATCGTCATCAACCTAGACCACAAAGAACACTAAATGAGTGGTGGATGGGTACTAATAATGCGCCACCTTCTCCAAGCATTTTTTTTATGTTTTTTTATTTTTAGAGATGGGAGGGCACAGTATAAGGGAAAAAAGGAGAGGAAGACCGAGAACCAGGGTGTGAGGGAAGAATCAGATGGAAGATTACACTGGACAAACATCTGAATAATATTGAGCATTGTACGATGGGACAACGAATAAAAAATTCTGAGCACTGCTCTTGGCGGCTTCGAAATTTCGAATATTGTGATGTTTTCAGCAATAAATACCATAAGGACCAGTTACACCCGCTATTACGAATTTATTACCAGACACAACCCCAGGAAGGGATACCAACAAACACAAAAGCATTCCCTCATATTCGCCATTGTCGACAATCAATATATCAGGGGAAAGACTCGAACCCTGAGTCATAGGGATCCCAGTCCACCACGCAATCAGAGTCAAGAAAAGTACTCCGCTTCAGTCTATAAATTGACCACCTCAACCCTGCGGAGATTTTCGTCCTTTTGTAGTTTATATCCAGTACCTCAGTGGCAGAACAACACGGCTCTGCACCCTTCCATGGCGCTTATGTGTGACAGTATGTAACCAGCAGCCTATACTAATGCTGATCTTTTTTTACAGCTCAGCATTGACGATGAAGAGACGGCAAGTTTAAACCACAGAACACAGGCTTTTGCACATCTCATCACCCCGAGGTGATCGAAGCCTTTGTACTCATTCTGAAATCCATATTAATCATTTAATAATTTACAAATTTTACCGACTCAGTCACAATCACTAGTTTGTCGACAAGTCCCTGACGGCCGTGGAGAAAAGTCGTCAAATGATTGGTCCTGATGTGCAATAAAAATTTATCCCAATTTTTTTACGTGGTTTACTTGCTTGGATACTGGGATGCACAAGAGACTCACCGAATGAAAAGAGCGTAATACGCGATCACCGTCAACGCCGTCGTCCTCATCTCAACCCTAATTCTCACCTAGAAAACTGGATGGGGAACAATCCAGACAAATGAGATAAATCACAACAATAATATTAAACAGCACAGCCACTCAAATGCGAATAAGCAAACTACACACAACACTAGATAGTTTATCTACATTCCGAGAGGCAAAATATTTAATCACACTAATTTAATATAATATTGAATACAAATATTACGTGGCAAACACTTTCTCGATGCTCTTGAAAACTGAGCATACGTTTGGCATAATGCACGTGTTTTGGTAGACCACACCATACAGTTAACTGTATGCGTAAACCATAAGATTTGGCTGCAGCGATGAGGCTGGGTGCTCTGCGACAGGCATATGTTTTAGTTATATTACATTGGCCTAGGCTCTTACACTTCGTAAAGGGTAATATGAGTGACATTTGTTGTATTATTGTTCATATTCATGAGGGTATTTATTATCACATTTCCGACATCCAACACAATTCTTTGTGAAGACTTATATATATGAGATACTGCTGATCCTCATTCCCCACCTCCTCACTTGTAGGCATGAAGTGTTAGAAAATACCTTGAGCTCTTAACAATGCGGACCTGAAAGCATCAAAGATCAGGGAGGATAAAATAATAACTGAACTGGTGCTACAAAAATTTCCTAAACGTAGAAGAATGTGGACCAGAAAGTACGGGGGGTCAGGGAGGGAAGACAATAACTAGAAGGTGGTGCTAGAGAACACACAAACCTCACCAAAATGGGGACCTAGATCAGCGAGGGTCAAGGGAGACAAGTCAATAACTACACAGGTAAGGAAGAGGTGCTAGAAAATCCGCTAAGCTCACGAGAATGCGGAGCAGAGAGTACCGGGGTCACTGAGGGAAGACAATGACCCCAGGTGCCTCCATAACTACCCACATACTCTGCCACAAATTAGGAGAGAGGCGTGGGTAGGCAGGCGCCGACACTCACTCACCAGTTTACCAATAGCTTCAAGGGTTTTATTACTTATGAGAAAATAGAGGAAAGGCGTAGCACATCAACACATCCTACGACATTGCCATTGGGTTATCTTTCATCTTGATTCCTTCAGACCAAGTACGAATTTATTTCTTCTTCTTGTTATTGGACAATTTTATTCAGATCATGACACTTTCCGAACTGGAAGTGTTATATACAGCCTTCATTAACTCAGTCAATAACAGAAATATTTTCTTAGGTAAATAATATCGTCTGGCAACATCATGAACTTAATGACGTACGCGAGTTAAATGGTGACGTCCGCGAAAATGTTACGAAAAATTTACGGTCAGACTTTACCCAAAGTCCACCAGAATTTACGAATAATGTACGACCACAACGCTTGCATTCCTCCCGTGATGGACGCACCAACCAGGCAGAGTATGCTGTAAATCAAGACTTTTCTTCGGTTAGGTATCACCATTAGCCTAAAAAATGATATATGTGCAGAAATGTTACGAGAAACAAGTGTAAATTGTGACCTTTGCATTGTTCCATTGACAGACATACATGCAGATAGGCAAGCTGTTATTAAGGTATAGGTGCCAACACTTGAAAGTGTGGAACGGGTTAGAGCAAGCAAGCTTGCTTGAGTTGTTATTTTAGCTTTCCAGCCATGTACACAGATCCGCACAAGCTCAATATGGCGCTCTTAGGCTTGTATAGCAATATGGTGGCGAATCATGAGAAAGTCACTCGAGCAAAACATATTACGTTCTCATACGCTTTCCAACGATGTGTATAGTCCTCAGTGACTCTAGTTTTCGAGGTAACTGAGTTTGCTGTTCAATATGACTCTTTTCTAGATTATGTAAATAAAAGGGCAACTTTTGAAAAAAAAAAAAAAAGCAACTCTAATTACTTTTCAATAATCTGTACAATGAAGTGCGTAGGTCCGCTGTGGTTTTAATAGTTTCGGAGGTAACTTAGTATTGGTGTTGTGCTCCACCACCCAACTGCAGGTCTGAAAAAGTTCTTATTCGCTTCGCTCGCTCGAACAGTTTTGGGGTTAAATTTACTTAAACTATAAGAAAATTTCACGAAAAATGTACAATAATGTTACGATAACATTAGTTGTGCTTTCACTCCTTCCCTGTTCAGCACACTCAGCAAGCAAGCAGGCAGGCAGGCAGGCAGGCAGACAAGCATAAAACTGGTTGTTGATAAAGTTTTTGTTATGGTTACACTTTACCTGAAGTCTACAAGCATGTTACGAAAATATATGAATATGTTGCGATAAAATTACTGGCGCCTGCATTCCTCCTCCCATGTTCGACTTTACTAAATAGGCAAGCAGACAGGCAGGTACGCAGAGAAGCAGGTTTGGCAAGTGAGCAGCCTGGCAGTAACATCGTTATAATTTCTTCTGAACAAATTATACTTTAAACCTACAAATTTCCTACGAGAATTAAACGAAAATGCTACCAGAAAATGAGTAAATCATGCATCCTCTCCCTGTTGGACGCAGGTAGGTAGGTCGTTATAACCTAGATTAAAGTTTTATTCAAATTTTATCTTAAGTACAGGACCTTACTACGAAAAGTTACGGTAAACTCTACGACGTCTGCATTTCTCTCTGTCCAAGGCACAAGGAAGAGGCAGAAAGGAAGGGAGACAAGCAGGCAGATCAGTATGAATCAGGCCTCTGTTTGGGTCACATACCACCACAAACTTAAGAAAAGGTTTTGAAAAGCTATGAGAAACTGTTAAATAATGTTAGTGATGCATTTATTATTTCACTGTTCAGCGCTCCATGAGACAGGCAGGGAGACAAGCAGGGAAGCAGGAACACAGAGAGGGAGGCAACAGGAAGGCAGAGAGAAAGGCATCAGGAAGGCAGAGAGAGGCAAAGAGGGAGGAAGAATGAAAATAACATAGAGCCAAGCAAGGCAGGCAAGGAGAGAGAGGGAAACTAGCAGAGAGGCTGGCAGGCAGAGACATAGAGAAGCAAGCAAGCAGGGACAGGAAGAGGAAAGCAGGCAGGGACAAAGGGAGGGAGGCAGGGAGGTAGAGAGGGAGGAAGGTCGTTATAAATCAAGTGTTTGCTTTGTTCAGTATCCCGTGCCCGGCTGACATGATCGCGGCCCATAACTTCACCACCCCACGCACACACATCATGTACGCTCGTCACACGCCACTCACACTCACACCACACCCAAGCATACCCACTCCACCCCGCGCCACACCCACCTGTACACCCCACCTACTGCACCCTACACCTGCATACCACATCATCTGCATCCCACACCTGCACACCACACTCACTACACCTCCCCCCTTACACACACACACACACACACACACTGCAACTAAGAGAGACACCTGTACATCACACTCACATCCACTCCAATCACTCACCAACAGACCACAGCTATTCATTGTAACAGCACACCACACCCCTGCACACAGTACCTGCTCGACACATCTGCACACAACATCCATTACACAAAGCCACCTCCAGCCTTCAGAATCCCCTCCACCTCTAACTCTGCCTCCAACAACTCCCACCAAACCCTTCACTTCAGTCATCAATTACTACCTTCCCAACGGCACTTTAGACTCAAAAACAACCTATACATGCACAGTCGTCCAATGAAGTATCGCTGCCCCTAAGCTTGATGAAACTAGACCAGAGCAGTGTCTTCATTGGCTTTCGTATTAGCCTTCATCTCGTTGACACAGGAGACTTTGCAGCAACTCATCCCTAGCTATTTGTTGTGCATATCACTCCTAAAGACTTATTATAAACGATGGTCTTTTTCTTATATCTTATTCTTGCTTTCAGCATTACAACTTATACGAAAGTGATGGAAACGTCTTGTCGGGAAGTGGTTATCAGAAGTTTCATTTAACCATTTCATTTCAAACAGCCCCCTAAACAGAACAGCTTGAGGATAATAGAAAAGAAACGTTATCGTACTGAAGACGTTAATATTTTCTAGAGTGCTCTTTGTATTTTCTAATGTAGACATAATTTGCATGAACTGCACAGTAAATCTGCTTTTATCTCGATAACTAAAAATACATTTGATGCCACATCCCCGTTATTTTACAGTAATGAGTCACGTAGTGGAAAATGCTGCATGATTAATGTACTGACACAAAACGTTCTGCATGACGTTTCAGAACTCTTCGTCCCCTGTTTCAGAGAGGTAAGTACAGCGGGATACATTTTTCATCATTTCTCACAAACAAATACGCTGGGTACGGGCAGGATCCATACAGACGCTGGAGGGGGGCGCCTTCATGAGGTGCCACCAATATATCCGCTGCCTACACGACGTCGTTCAAGCTCCTTTTTGTCCCCAGAAAGGATGACAATGAAAGGAGAAGGGGAGTTTCAGCGTGCAGTCCACCGGGCTATGTTCAGATGTACTTCAGGCCACACCAACAACAGAGATCCAAAAATCGGAATCCGAGAGCCATGGTATCAACAAAGCACCCAGTAAAGTGGGCCATAAATCTTCACTCGCCTTTCAAGTGCTCAAAATTCCCGGCTCCACCTCGCACGTCAAGCGATCTACACAGCAACAATTTTTTCTCCACTGCAAACTCTACACAGAAATTATAGACACTCCAACGGTGCTCGACAAAAAAAAAAAAAAAAAAATGCAGGACGAAAAGCTTCGAAATACTGCAATTTGCACGTCCCGTCTCAAGAACCGTACATTATCTTCAACAGTCAATCATTAACTCATCACTGATCTTTTTTTCCGAATATATATTAGTATGGCGTTAGCAGGAATACACAAGTTTTAATTTACAGGCCAAAACCTTCAGGGAGATAGATATAAAACTTTCTGAAACGGTGTTGCTCTGGGGTGAATATAATCCTGCGTGTTACCCAAAATGACTTAACAGGTTTACAATTCTCAGTCAGAAGGTTAAATTAGCATAACCTGGCACAAATATGAATGACAAGCCTCACAACATTCTGGGTGCTTCCCTTCCACTTATGCATATACGAATTTTTACTGACTGAGAATTACCACACACCCCGAATTACATGGGAAAGGCATCGCTTAGGACCAGCTTCATACAAGGAAGGTTCACATTTGTTATTATTATTATTATTATTATTTATTATTGTTATTATTATTTTTTTTTTGCTGTGACACGCAAGAAAAAGTATCTCATCAATTTACAGTAAAGCATATTGGTGTTCGCATACTTTTTTTTTTACGTGTATTTCTGAATGAACAGTACATTACGCCTCTCGTGGTCGGACATTCTTGGGTGGTGTAGTCTAGATAACGTCAGACGATTTTGCTCAGCTATGAGTGAGTTAACTGAGAAAGGATTCCCCCTTTATGTCATGCAGAGATTCAAAATGTAGAGACGGAAAAAGCAAAGATAGAAGGTCGGGAAGTGGATGTTTTTCCTGGGACTGTCCGTACTCCCCTGCCCAGCACAAGGTACAATCGGGACAAAAGTTTTCCCACCATTTGCCTCCCTCGCTTCTCACTCTCCTCTACTGGCCAATATTCCTGAGCTAGGTAAGGCTTGATAAGTTTCTCTTTGATACGATGCGTCAAAAAGGAAAGTGACGGAACTGACCCAAGTGTCAAGCAGAGACAGGGGAACAGTATGTGAACTTCTGTCCCTCACTGTACCTTCACTCACACGTCTCCGTGTTTGTGCCCACCCTCGCCCACACACTCCGCCATAAACTACCTCCACCTGTATACCCCACGCCCACATTACCCTTCCCCCCCTTCTCTCTCTCGTGTGTGTGTGTGTGTGAGTGTGTGTGTGAGTGTGTGTGTTTTAGAGTACATTCCAATCGGCCTTCGTTTCCATCTTTCGCCCCGGCAAAATTCCATACAACCCCTCTACACCCCTACAAAATCGTTCCTTTCTCGCTATGGTACACTCTCTCGTTTACCTCCTCTCTCCGTCCACACGTCACTCGTCCACCTCTCGTTTCAGCGCATTCCACTCGTCCGTCTCTCGTTACTAAACATCCCTCATTTTATCCACTCGTCTCGCCACCTTCCCTCATCTATTTCCCCTAACGCGTCACTCGTCCCTCTCCATCGTCTCGTCACCTACTCGTCTCAGCACACTCTTCTCGCCGTTCGCCCTCCTCTCGTCTCTATACTCGTACAGTGCCTCGTTTATTATCTTTATCTGTAAAAGTGATTTGTGTATTTGTCCCTAACTCTTTCGCTGCCCCTAATCTACTCTACACTCGTAACTATGCACCCCTCTCTCTCTGTATCCCCATCATTTACTGCAGACTCCTACATTATCCAGTCCTTATCTGCACATTCGATAGTCCAGAGCTTCTCACATGAACAATCACACCACATTTCCATCCAGCCACACAGTCCCACAAACTGTTTATTTTTTAACACTCTATCCCACATCTACATTCTCCATCAATATGCAATCCACAAATCCTGTTCCACATTCATACATCCACACGTATGCTCTCTCTCTCTCTCTCTCTCTCTCTCTCTCTCTCTCTCTCACACACACACACACAAAACCTTCCTCAAGCCACAATCTCATCAGCCACAGAAGCAACCCGCCCAGCACAACAATAGTAATCTTCCATCTGGGTGTCAAAAGAAAGAGTGAGAGAGGGAGGAAAAAAACAAAAGCGCTCCCTCTACAGCGTCCTGGGCAAAAACAAACACATAAACACACACACCTCGTCACCCTGCAGCCCTGAACTTTTCGCACCCGCCTCCGAATACATGGGGACAAACAACAGGATTTATTTACATACCGGTATATATTTATGTATCTCTTCCTTTATACACATTTTTTCCATGGCATATTTACTTTTACCTGTGTTACGTGGTTATTAAACCCTTTACAACCACATTTTTTTTTTTTATTGTGCTACTGTTACCGTTTACAGTTTTGTTGGGACTCAGTCTTACCTGTGTTAAAGGGACGACCTAATCAGCCCCTTCACAGCTAGGACAAATTCCACTATTTTTTTCTAACTACTGCCACAAGATTTTTTAAGATTTTGAAAGATCCTTAGAATGAATGACTCAGAAATAAATTCCATTAATTTTTTCACTTACACGTCGACATTGATTTTTTTTTTTAATTCTACCACCTGGTGCTCTTGTATCTCTATGATGGACATAAAGGACTGAAAGGGTTAATACAGGTGGAATTATATATCTATACATATTATCGATACCCAGGACACCCTCCAGTTTGGGTTCAATGACATATTTCAAAAGAATCTATGCACAAGTATGCTAAAAAAAAAAATCATATGCATTCACAAAAATGCATTCACAGTTTTACGTACAACTAGAAGGTAAATCTATATCAACATTTCCACTTCTTCCAGTTTTGACGAACGTATAACACAGATTCACACTTGCAATATGACTACCCTCTAATCGTACACACATTTACGCTAAGACAACCTCTAATTTTGCCTGACACTAAATGATACTCACCTGTACTCACCTGGAGAGCCTTTCATAATACCTGTATTCCAGGGAACGATCTAATTCACCCCTTCGCTACGTCCAAGTTAAGATGAGCCGGAGTCACAGCAACAACGACAACAACAGCAACGACTACTACTACTACTATAAACACTACTATTACTATGATAAATCTTTGCCCCGATTGCAACCCGGCGCGCGCGCATTATGACCAAACTTTCTGGACGGATTGAGGATTAAGCAATTCGATTTTGAAATCAATCAGTCAAAAGCCAAGGCTGCAGGGAAAGGTCAAAAGCCAATTTCACAGAATCAGACATGAACAAAGGGAATCAATTCTGAGAACAGTTATACAAAGGTCAAGGTCAAAAGGCAAGGGCAGCGTTGACCTGCGTATCAAACTGTGAACTAAGAAACAGTTTACTTGAACTGGATCACAATTGGCAAATAAGATAAGCATCACCCAAGAGGATGATGTATTGTTTCTGAGAACATTAGGTCAAAGGTCATGGTCACATGGAAAGGTAAACTTAGTTTTTATCCGATAAAGACTAAACTTTGTGGAAAGGCTTAAGTTTAAACAATGATTAATCTAGTCAACTCCGTAAACAATCAAAGGTCAAGATCAAAGGGAAGGTTCAACGGTCAAGGTCACAGGGAAACTCAGCTCAAACAACTTTGATCTTACTTGAACTAAAATTGGTGGAAATGTTAGGGGTTAGGCAAGAATGAAATAATTCGAATTTATGAGCAATCTGTTGATGGTTACGGTCACAGGGCAAACTCACATCGGCCCTTAGACCAGCTGGTGGGCAAGTGTTGCATTCTTGGTGTGCTGCTTCTTGTTTTATTTATTTTATTCTTGATGTCTCTAGTAATTTTTCTTCAGGTTCAACCTCTCGGTTCGATGATGAATTTTTATATTTTTTGCTACCATTAGAAGATCTTATTCACTTAGCAACTAATCTCTATTATCAAAAAAGTTAATGAAGGTTATATATCTAAATCCTCCAGTTTGAAAAGGCTCGCCCGAGTTGAATTAAATGTCTGGTGGTTGCAATAAAAGAGTGAAGCGGTTAAGGGAACTCTCATGTTGCGGATGAGTACGGAACAACACCATTATTCCATTACTGCCAAAACTGTTTTCATAATTCATGTATACTAACACCACACGATGCTGTTCAGCCGGTGGGAGCCTATCGTAAAAGGGGTTGATGCAGGTATGTTTTAATATCAATACATTCTTGCGCTGGGACACCCTTGGCTACCTTTTATTCTACCTGTGCTACGGGGACGATCTCATTAATACAGGTGTATTTATATTTCTAAGGATATAGGCGCTATGATAACCTTTAACCACCTGCAACTAAACTATACACGTTCACGCTGGTCAAAACCATCTTTCAGTTACATGAATCATACACATGGACAGACAGACATAAATAGACAGAAAGGCAGATGGAGAGACTGATAAACCTCATGAGAGATATAGAGATAGACAGATCGAGACATGAGAGACAGATGTAGATAGATAGACAGATAAAGATATAAAGAGATAGGTATGGATTAAGACAACTTATAATTTCACCTGACCCCTTTACCAATTAATATCTTCAGTCCTTTAATTTCCCCTGTATTGCAACTATGCACATTATCACGCTGACCATGAACACCTTTCATTTTACCTGTCTACTTCGAGGGGACGATCTAATTAATGCAGGTGAAAAAAATAATGATCCGAGGGGGTCGCTAATCGTAAGTAATTATATTCCCGACGACACGAAATTACCCGAAAACAATTACCTAGAGAGGGGAAAACTTAATTAGGAGGAGGAGGAGGAGGAGGAGGAGGAGGAGGAGGAGGAGGATGTGTCCCAAAAGGAGGGGCGATGTCATAACTAAGGAATGTATTATTATTTTTATATATACCTTTAATCTAACGACGTCCTTTATATCTCATTCTTGTGGATACCAGGAGACATTCTTTAACTCAGAGGAGGCTTTTAAAATAGCAGGGGTTTTGTATCATTCATTATAAGTAACTCCCTCAACACTAGGGGTGCTGTTATGCTGAATAATATACTCCAGTAGTAACTAGAATAAAGAAAAAAAAGTACTCCAAGACAAGGTTAACGAAAAATGGAAGACAACCTGTGACAAAATAATAATAATAATAATAATAATAATAATAATAATAATAATAATTAGTAATAATAACAACAATAGTAATCATCCTTTATAAGTTTCAAAATTATCTGCAGGTAGCAAGATTGATGCAAAAAAAAAAAAAAAAATCGAAGTCAAGGTATCGATGGAGGATTTCTTGTTTATTCCCTTGCACTAAATCGTCTGGAGGTAACAAGAAGAAAACAATGCCATATCCGTACCTACAGGCTAATGTGGGATGGGGAAAGGTCTGAACGTAACACTATGCTTGAAAGAAGTAAGACCAAGATTTTTTAAAAAGTAATCGTAGTGGACGAGTTAATTAAAACCGGAAGACACCACCACCAAGAATGGGAAGGAAAGATCGTTGAGGGTCACATGACATTTTAATTACATATATTAAAGCTCAAGAAGCAGAAACAGCTTAATGTGACAACACTGAATACAGTAAGGACAGGACCGATAGCAGAAATTGTTATTGCTACCCTCGGCTCATCTGAGCATGAACCCAGTGGACTGCCGGTTGCATCTGCCCTCCCCTTGCAGTCCACCACTCTCCTTTCAGGGGATAGGGAATGAGCTGAGGGACGTTTCTATAACCACATAGTTTAGTCAAATATAGTCGCGGTGCGCGAGTATGATATTATCGTGTCCTGGCAACCTACCCGTCAACAGTGCGTCCGATTTCGTGTATAATATGATACGCGTGTGATTCGTGTCAAATATGTTCGTGTATAATATTAATATTCGTGTTTAACATATTCGTGTATAATAATATAATTCGTGTATGATGATACGAAATCGGACGCAATGTTGACTGGTGGTTGCCAGGGTACGATAATGACACCGTCAGACTCGTGCGCCGCGACTATAGTTATATTGATGCCACCACATGAAGGCGTCCCTATTTGCCAACAAAGGGGCGACAAACATGGCCTTTACCAAAACCAGCGAAAATAACGGGAGTAGAGGGATCACTTTTTCCATTTAAGTTTAACAAGTAATGAAGAAAATATCAAAATTATAAAGCAGAATATATTAAGCAGCAATTTAATAAGATCCGAAAGACAATGCGACGAAGAAAAAAAAAAAGAAAGTACAGGGGTCACAATTTTTTCTAATGCAAATATCTTTACGTTAAAGATTTAATGAGAGAAAAGACCTTAAAGGGAGAAAATTGAATACATTAACGAGGGATAATATAAGCCAAGGAAAAACACCATCCTCATCAGCACTAACGAAAGGAGGAAAAAGAAAGTCCAGGAATTAAATAGCGTTTTTCTTTAAATTTAATGAGAAAACTGAAAAACCTAGTATGTGAAAAAAAAAAAATGGATTAAGCAGCGGTATAATAAGTCGTAAAAAAAACATCAGAGAGGGAGAGAGGAAAAAATGAACGGAGGGAAGAAATGAGGGAGGAAGGGAGAGAGAAACGAACAAGCGACAGAGGAGGGAATGAGGGAAAGAAGAGAGGCAGGAAGACGGTAAATGAGATAAGAGGACAGGAAGGAAGAAAGAATGAAGTAAAGAAAGGGAGATAAAGGAACAAAGAGGAAAAAAGCGAGAGGGAGAGATAAGGAGACAAGGGAGGGAGGGAGGAAAAGGAAACAGTAAAAGGAGAGAGAAGCAAAGAAGAGAGGAAGAGAGCAGAAAAGAGGTCAAGCATTCTCTTTGTTACTTATGCCAGGGTTAACGTTTATGGCGCTATTGCCTTGCTTAAAAGATTTTATTGTGGCTAACCTCAGATAATATTACCGTGGAAAGAGAGAGAGAGAAAGAGAGAGAGAGGAGGGAGAAGAATGTGCAAGTGAAAAAGAACCTAAGACAGAGAATGAAGGAGAGAAAAATAATGAAAATGTCAGTTTTGGAGAAATAATAATTAAGAATGTGTGAGAAAATGAACATGTGGGCGTGAAAAAAAAAAATACTGTATATGAAAGAAAGGGCAAGAGGAGGTCGCACAAAAGGATTCCTTCTCTCCTTCCCCCCATCCCTCCCCTTTCTCTCTTTCACACACACACACACACACACACACACACACACACACACACACACACACACACACACACACACACAGACACACACACACACACACACACACA
>JAGKTI010016189.1:0-19662 GCA_018397915.1 Birgus latro
CAGACCAATATGCCATCAGCAACACAGGCACTTTCTGGTCCCACTCCATTTGCCCCTCTAAGCAGTACTTGGCCAAATTTTGTGCCAGGGTCCAGCTGAATTTCTCCACCATACCATCTGCTGCCCACTTCTTCCTTAGCCTTTATCATTCTTTTTCTATGTCTGCCCTCCTCTCTTCCTACTTTTCCTATCTTTCCTGTCACTTCTTATTGCTTTTCTTTCTTTTAAAGGTGGCTTTACATTGAGTGACAAGCCAAATGGTTTCCTGTAAGCCAAGAAACCATTTACAACGCTGGGTGGTAACCATATAACCAAACCATATGTGCTCCCTACGTGTCAACAAGCGGGTTGGTGAAGGGTTAGTGCCCCTCCCTGTAAAACAAATAACTCAAAGTCAAATGGCCACCCTTTACGGGATTATGGCGTCTGGCAGTAGATAGATAGATAGACCATCTGACTGTGGCCTTAGTGGGGTAGTCCTAGTCTTCTTGATCCCTAGTAACCTGCAGCACTCACAGTGTACAGCAGACTGGTCTGAATGCAGTTCCTGTGGCATCCCCAAACAACAGAAGAACTGGTCAACCAGCATCTGAGCAACAGTCGCATCCTCTTGATTGGGGATACCATAGGCTTCTGGCCACTGTGAAGTAGTCCATGGTGACACATATATACCAGTTTCCCTTGTCAGTGAGTGGCAGAGGTCTAGCAATGTCCACCTTTACTCTTTCCATCGGTGCAATCTCTTGGTACAGCTGGAGAGGGGTGCAACCACGTTTCTTGGGTCCCTTCTTTGCACAGCATGTGTTGCAGGCCCAACACCACTCGTTAACATCCTGACACATCCCAGTCCAGTAGAACCTCTGTTGCAGCCGACTTAGAGTTGTCTTCACTCCCAGGTGCCCACTAATGATCTGGTTATGGGACTCATCCAAGATCTCGGACTTCATTTTCTTCAGAGCACCAGTTGCTAATACTTCCTGAGGCCATCAGGTGTCACCCACTGATACTCCAGTAGTCCGTGGTTCAAACGAAGAAGGTCCCACTGACTCCAGTAGCTCTTGGTCGCGGGGTTGAACCTGGGGACATCTTCCCATGATGGTGACACTGTACTCTGCTGCAGCCACTCAAGCACTAGTTGTAAATCTGCATCCACAATCTGCATCTTCTTCAAGTCTTCTTCATCTGACGCTGGCCCTGTCACTCCAATATGGCTGCATGATCTTTTTTAGTACACTGTCGGCACTGTGGGCCACAAGGCCGACCACTCAGGCTGTCAGCATTGCCACGACGGTGATGCATCTCATAACTGTGCTGGTCTAGCTTCCGAAGCCAGCATGCCAATTGTCCTTCAGGATTCTTTAATGTCTTCAGCCTCATGAGTGCTGCATGGTTCGTCCTAATTATGAAGTAGGACCAATACAAGTAGGGATGGAAGAAATCAAGGCTCTTCATCACCTCCAAGAGCTCCTTGCGGGTCACGCAGTAGTTCTGCTCCGGTGGGCTGAGCTTTTTGCTGTAATATGCCACCACATACTCCTTGTCATTCTTCTTCTGTGGCAGGACTCGAACAATAGTTTTGTCACCAGTGTCACAGTCCAGGATGAATGGCTGACTCAGAACTGGGTACGGTAACACTGGAGAGTTTGCCAACACATGCTTCAGTTCACTGATGGCCTTCTGAGTCACTGCTGTCCACACAAACTTCTGCCTTTTCCTCAACAACTTTCGCAGAGGTGCAGCTATCCTTGCAGAGCTCTTGAGAAAACTCCTGTAGTAGGTATACAAACCCAAGAAACTCCATAACTCCTTCACACAAATTGGAACTGGTCAGTTTTTCACAGCTGCCACCTTCTCGGGCTCAGTATATACTGCGCCATCACCTACAGTGTGTCCCAAGTACTTCACTTCCTTCTGGAACAAGTAGCACTTCTTGTGGTTCATCTTGAGGTGCACTGCCCGGATCATGTTGAGCACCTCTGGCAGTCTCTCCAATTCCTGGTCAAAATCCGTCCAAACACAATTACATCGTCTAGATAGATGAGAGCTGTCTGCCAGTGGATGCCTTCCAGTACTCGATCCATGAGACGCTCAAAAGTAGCTGGGACATTGCATAGGCCAAAAGGCACCAATGTTTTTTTTTCTTTTTTCTTTTTACGTGTCCGACTCTGGGTAAAGGCTTCAGGGCCTATTTCTCGGGGGCTGTGGCCTATCCCAAGGCCCACTAGTCCCTACACCTCCACATGTCACCTTATCCCCGCCCATACGAAAAGGCTGTTTTCTCCTTGTCCTTCTCTGCAACCTTGAGTTGGTGGTAACTTGCCTTCATGTCCAGGTTGGAGAACCATTTGGCACCTGACAGAGCATCCAGGGTGACATCAATTCTTGGCAAGAAGTATGCATCTTTCACTGTCAGTTCACTCAGGGCCCAATAATGTACACAGCACCTTACTGAGCCATCCTTCTTCCTTACCAGAACCACTGCTGATGCCCAAGTACTGCTGGACTTTTCAGTCACACCTTGACTTCGGATATTCTCCATCACCTTCTCCATTTCTTGCCGTTGGGCTGGCTCCATTCTCCACGCTGGCTGTTTAATTGGGCAGTGATTCATGGTGTCTTTACAATGCTTCACCAGATCAGTGCACTCCAGGTCTAGGTCTCTGGTGGAAGACATCAGCAAACTTTGTCAGCAGTTGCCTCAGCTTCAGAAGTTGTGAGTCATCCAGGCATTGGCAACTCCTTGAAAATAGATTTTGTAAGTGGTCTGGCAGACACCCATCTTCTTTGACTACACTCCTTTCACAGGCCTTCTTCTGATGCTACCCAGTGTCCTCCGCCTGACATAGTCCCACAATTTCTCCCTCGTTGATCTTCTGTGGATCATGGGAGAAATTGGCCACCACAACCAGCCCTTCATTTGGACCTGTTTCTACCACAGTTCTCCCCGTCATCACTCTGACCTTCGTTTTGGACCGTACATCAGGCTCCACCACCCCTAGACAGCTGTCAAAAGAGCCATTCACCTTGCAGTGGAGCAATATTTCTGATTTTTGGAGTATCACTGTAGTGCAGAATGCATTCACCGCGCCACCAGAACTGGTATGTCTCACAGCCATGACGGGAACTGACTTTCATCGGACCTTCAGCTTCATGGAACAGATCCAGCTAGCATCCCATGTAAATCAGATAGTCCAGACAAAAAGGTAAGGATCCTCCATCTCTGCCACATAGACTGGAAGCGTGGCCTCTTGCCATGCCACATCAATCTAGACATCCAAGTCTCTCCCCAGTTCTGGGCAGAGCCCAGTTATGCCACACAGTTGTTCTGTTGACTCAAACTGATACCGATGATGTAACACATCAGGTCTCAAAACAGGCAGCTATGAGGCTGAATCAATCCCCAGGGAACACTTCTTTCCGTCTCTTCTTCCATCTACTCGCACACGGTCGATTGCAGTTCTCTTGCATTTACTCAGTGATGGGCGTACATGGGAAAAGTCGGCTGATGGTTGCCTCTTAACACCAGCCTCCACCAGTTTCTCGCTTCTTTCTAGTCGTCTGCAGCCTTCTTCTTATCCTAATTTTTCTTCTTCAGAGACTCAGAACTGAAGTGTCCCACCTCACTACATATCCAACACGCTTTTGTTGCACTTGTAGATTTCCTTGCACTGCTCTGTTTTTGCTCCTTCTTCCATTTGTCCTTCTTGTGTCTTAGCTTCCCGCAGAGCCAGCAAACTCTTTCTGTCTTCTGTTTCCTCTTTCACTTGCAGCAGTCCTCTTTCCTATGTCCTGGTTTTCACAGTACCAGCAACTTCATTTAGTTTTTTCCACTTCACATTCCTGCCTCTTTATTGCCTTGAATCCTGCACTACGACCTGTCTGAAAGGTGGACTTACTGGACCTGATGTACGACTCAAATTCTAAAGCTCTAGCTACTGCTTCTTGCATATTTCTGGGTTATGCCTGCTTCACTTGCACTTTCAACTCTGCATTATCAAGAGCATCGATGAACTTATCCCTCAGAAGAATAGCTAACAGGTTAGGTTCTGCGCCAGGTCATGAGCAAGCTGCTGTGAGGATTCTCCTCGCGCCCGTACACGGGTCCGGAATCTTGCTCTGCAAACCTCAGTCTGGAACATGGTTCCATGTCTGCTCATTAGTACTTCCACTAAGGATTGGTAACCGTTCCTCTCCTCTACTGACATCTGCTCCAGAATTTCCATTGTGGTACCCTTAAGGCTAGTAGCAAGCTGCAATGCCCTCTACCTATCATCCCAACCATTCTGATCAGCAAATAATTCAAACTGTGTAGGATAATCTTCCCAAGATACTCTACCATCAAAATCGTGATGTTTCTTTTTAATTGGACCCCCATTATAGCTATGCTCTTCGCTGGTTTGGGGCACAAAAACTGGGGCATCATAATTAAGTCCAGGACCTAAAACTTCTGGTTTCTGATTATTCAACCATAGATGCTTGGGATTCGTCAAGCTCCACCATACACTGTCTATTTTTTTTTTTTTTAATATGCTCCCAGTACACTAACCTGAGGCTCAGCAGTGCAATATTCCTCTACAGCCTCAATTCTCTCACAGATTATCTTGAAATGGCCATCTATATGTTTCAGCTGGTTGTCTACATGCTGTCTACACTCCATCACATTATTGCTTACCTCATAATTCTGCTGCTCTAGCTCAGCAAATACCTCTTTCAACTATTGTTGTTCTTCCTTCGTTTCCCCTGTGAAAGCATCTAGCTGTCCTTGCATTCTTCAGTGTTAATTTCCTATGTTGCTCCTGTAATCCTTCTGGAAGCTATTCTTATCGGTCTTCCAGTTCTTCACTTTGTGCCTCTAGCTGATTACCATGTGCTTGTAATTGTTCTTTGATTTCTTTCTTGAGCTTTTTCTCTTCTTCACTCTTGGTTTGTAACTGTCTTTTAAGTTCTGCATTTTGTGTCTGTAACTGATCGTTGAGTTCTTTCTGTCCTTCATCCTGTGCTTGTAATAGCTTCATAATTGCAGCCAGCGATGTCTCTTCGTATCTAGCATGGCCTGTCGCCTATACCCGATCTGCCTCCAAGTCGAAGGTTTGAATCACAGCAGTACTTTCTATGATCCACGCTCTTGACACCACTATTACGTTCCTGTCCCACACTGCCACAGGCTTCAGCAGCACTAGTTCAGTGAAGGGAGGACGTTGCTCAGTGAGTTGTTCTTCTTAGAGGCAGATTTTCGGTACAGTACACAAGATCACACCAGGTGTCGTAAATAAATGCTGGCTTCTTAAGCTCACTGTCTTTATTTTCCGAATAATTACAATTAACGCCTGCCAACTTCCCTGTTTTCACAATTACCGAAGATATACAAGCTTCCCTAACTGCCCTGACACTTAATGCTTGCCAGCATCACTTCACTAGCTTTACAAGTACAGAATATATACAAACTTCACTAACTGCACTGATGCTTGCCAGCAACACTTCACTATTTTATCCAGTACCGAAGATATACAAATTTCAATAATTGCTCTGATACTGTACTGACACGTACTGCACTAAACTCAAACTGAATTGAAAATGACTGAAACTGCTCTAGCCTCTTTCTCATCCTTATATAAGCTTCCTATATTCACAGATCTATTACTTCTACAAAGTTCTCGTGCATTCTCGAGGGAGTAAGAGATACAATTGTTACGAAGGGGGATTTGCCAGTTAGGTGTTCTAGAATTATCTGGATATTTACCGTAGGCTGACGGTACGAGTCAGAGTTGCCAGTTTGCCCGCTGTTTGGAGCGCAGTTGTTTCGTAAGTTATGCATTAATTTTTATTCTCTTTTTTCTCTATAATGTTTTATTTACATGATTGTTCGTTAAATTATGTAATCTAATTTAAGTTTGGTAATGATTTAGAATGTTATGTAATGTAAGAAGTCTCTGGCATGTTTAATGTCTCTTAATTGGTAACTGTGTTGCTGTGGGTGGGTTAAGGGCCAGTACTTACCAGAACTTTGGAGAAAAGATCGTTCTCGAGTAATGCAAGGTTATATAAGGATGGGGGTTGAGAGTGTTGGTTTTTGTTAAGGTTAAGGATTAGTTGGGCCTCAGTCAGAGTGAAGGTTATCTAAGTGTCGGTGCAGTGAAGTTTGTATATTTCGGGACTTGTGAAAGCAGTGTTTGTAGAAGTTTGTACATTTTCGGTACTTGTAAAAACAGTGAGTGCAAAAACTGTGAAGTGTTGTTAAGTATTAAATGAAATTGCAGATAGTACAGTTTGTATACGTCCAGTGTTTGTGAGAACGGTCAAGTGAAGTTAGCAAGCATAAAGTGGAATTGTTTTGGTAAATAAAGACAGTCAACTTAAAGAAGCCAGAGTTTATCTTCGCCTCAGTTGATCTTGTGTGCTGTACAACTAAAGGCTGACCATAGGAAGAACAACTCACTGGGCAAAGTCCTTCTTATAGTGCACTACTGCTGTTGGAGCCTGTGGCAGTGTGGTGACTTAGGGACGTAACACTGGTGTCAGGAGTGTGGATAATTTATGTGTTGCAGTGAGTCTAATCTTCGATATGGAGCAGGAAGGTGTGAAGACAAGGTCTCGAACTGGGCAGGAGGAGGAAATTTCCCTGGCTACCATTGTCAAGCTAATACAAGCACAGAGTGAAGGACAAAAAGAACTCAAGGAACAACTGCAAGCACAGAGTGAAGGACAGAAAGAACTCAAGGAACAACACCAAGCACAATTACAGGCACAGAATGAAGAACAGAAACAACGATATGAACAGCTTCAAGAGACATTACAGGAGCAACAGAGGGAAGTACAACTGAGGGTGCAAGGGCAGCTAGATGCATTCATTGGAGAAATAAAGGAAGAACAGGAACAATTGAAAGAGGAGGTATACGCTGAGCTACGGTAGCAGAAGTATGAGGTGAGCAATAATGTGATGGAGTGTAAACATGTAGACGACCAGTTGAAGACAATTAGTGAGGAAATACAGTAGTGACAGAGTGCAAACAGCATAGTGAGAAAATAGTGACAGAGTGCAGACAGCATGTAGATAGTCAGCTGAAGCATGTAGTTGACCATGTAAAGATAATTAGTGAGAAAATGGAGGCTGTAGAGAAATATTGCACTGCTGAGCCTCAGGTTAGTGTACAGGGAGCATATGAAAGGAGTGGTCAGTGTATGGTGAATCTTGAAGGATCCCAGGCATCTAAAGGTAGCACTACAGGGTTGAATAATCAGAATGTACAAAACGTACAAGTTTTAAGTCCTGGCCTTAATTATGATGCCCCAGTTTTTAGACCCCAAACCAGTGAAGTGCGTGGCTATAATGGGGGTCCAATTAAAAAGAAACCTCAGGAATTTGATGGTAGAGTATCTTGGGAAGCTTACTGTGCACAGTTCGAGTTGCTTGCGGATCAGAATGGCTGGGATGATAGGCAGAAGGCAGTGCAGCTTGCTACTAGCCTTAAGGGTGCCACAATGGAAATTCTGGGCAAGATGTCAGTGATGGAGAGGAATAGTTATCAGTCCCTAGTAGAAGTGCTGGAGCGCAGATATGGAACCATGTACCAGACTAAGGTTTACAGAGCAAGATTTCGGAGCCGTGTACGGTCTCGGGGAGAACTCCTACAGCAGTTTGCTCACGACCTGGAGAGTAAGGCATATAAGGCGTACCCTGGAGCAGCACCTAACCTGTTGGGTACTCTACTGAGGGACCTGTTCATCGATGCTCTTGACAGTGCAGAGTTAAAGGTGCAGGTGAAGCAGGCACAACCCAGAAGCGTGCAAGAAGCACTTGCCAGGGCTCTAGGGTTTGAGTCCTATGTCAGGTCAAGTACGTCGACTTTTCAGACAGGTCGTAGTGCAGGATTCAAGGCAAGAAAGAGGCAGGTATGTGAAAAGGAAAAACTTGAAGGACGGTGGTGGTACTGTGAAAAGCCAGGACATCGGAAAGTGGATTGCAAGAAATGGAAGAGAGAACAGTAGAAGATCAGAGGAGGTTGCTGGTTCTGTGGGAAGCTGGGACATAAGAAGGAGGATTGTCACAAATGGAAGAAGGAGCAAGAACAGACTAGTGCAAGAAAATCTTCAGTTGTAACAAGAGCATGTTGGACATGTAGTGAGGTGGGACACTTCAGTTCTGAGTGTCCAAAGAAAAAAAAGGAAGATCATAGTATGAAATGCAACCGTATTACAGTGACAGGGCCAACGTTAGATGAAGCAGACCTCAAGAGGATGCAGCTGGAGGATGCAGATTTACGGCCAGTGCTAGAGCGCCTGCAGCGGAATACAGTGCGACTTTCTTGGGAAGAAGTTTCCAGGTTGAGCCCCGCAACCAAGAGTTACTGGAGTCAGTGGGACTTTCTTCGTTTGAATAACGGACTACTGGAACGTCAGTGGGAGACATCCGATGGCCTCAGCAAGTATTGGCAACTGGTGGTTCCGAAGAAGATGATGTCAGAGATCTTGGATGAGTCCCATAACCAGATCACCAGTGGACACCTGGGAGTGAAGAAAACTCGAAGCCTGCTGCGACAGAGGTTCTACTTGATTGGCATGCATCAGGATGTTGAAGAGTGGTGTCGGGCCTGCGATGTGTGCTGTGCCAAGAAGGGACCCAAGAAACGTGGTTGTGGCCCTCTTCAGCTGTACCAAGTGGGTGCATCGATGGAAAGAGTTGCAGTGGACATTGCTGGACCTTTGCCACTCACGGAAAGAGGAAACTAATACATATGTGCCGCGATGGACTACTTCACAAAGTGACCAGAAGCCTATGCCATCCCTGATCAAGAGGCTGCGACTGTTGCTCAGGTGTTGATTGACAAGTTCTTCTGTCGTTTTGGGATGACACAAGAGCTACATTCAGACCAGGGTAGAAACTTTCAGTCTGCTGTGTTCCGTGAGTGCTGCCAGTTATTGGGGATCATTGAGACCAGGACGACCCCACTAAGACCACAGTCAGATGGGATGGTGGAGAACTTCAACTGGACCCTAGGACAAGATCTGGCCAAGTACTGCGTAGATGGACAAACAGAATGGGACCAGAAATTACCTGCGTTATTGATGGCATATCGTTCTGCAGCCCATGAATCTACCAGCTACACCCCTGCAAAACTGATGTTGGGCCACGAGTTACGCTTACCCGTTGACTTGTTAATGGGAAGACCACCTGGTGAAGAGCTGCCTACAGACACCACTGGCTATGCGAAACACCTTCAAGAAAGGCTGGCTGAGGTACATCATCATGTGCGAGGAGCCCTCAAGTTTTCAGGAGAGATGATGAAGTTCAAGTATGATACCAAGGCTAGGGAGGTGAGCTATTTGGATGGCGATCAAGTTTGGTTATACAATCCTCAGCGAAAGAAGGGACAGTCACCGAAGCTGCAGAGCCCATGGGACGGGCCTTACACTGTGTTGGACCGCCTGTCAGATGTAACGTATCAGATTCGGGAAGGCAGGAAGTCTCGCCCGAAGGTGGCATACGTGAATCGTCTGTGACAGTACCACGGGCCAGGACAATACATCTGGGACGTCTTCGAGCGATCATGCTCTCCCGCAGCTGAGGAAGTTGAGGAGGGCCATGGAGCTGAAGTGCAAGAGGATGGTGACAGTTTCCCGAAGGAGGAAGTGAATCAGGAAGAGGACCAAGCCTCCCAGGAGAAGTGGACTGTGTGGAGGAGCAAGGACATCGTCGGAAGCGGCCCAGAAGAAGACCTGATAAGTTTAAGGATTATTTTGTGTATAGTTAGATGTTTCATTAGGATTAAGGTTTATGTTTATATATACTGTGTAGTTTTGTCGGCACTACAAAGAACTAGGGAGGGGGTAGTGTTACGAAGGGGGATTTGCCAGTTAGGTGTTCTAGAATTATCTGGATATTTACCGTAGGCTGACGGTACGAGTCAGAGTTGCCAGTTTGCCTGCTTTTTGGAGCGTAGTTGTTTCGTAAGTTATGCATTAATTTTTATTCTCTTTTTTCTCTATAATGTTTTATTTACATGATTGTTCGTTAAATTATGTAATTTGATTTAAGTTTGGTAATGATTTAGAGTGTTATGTAATGTAAGAAGACTCTGGCATGTTTAATGTCTCTTAATTGGTAACTGTGTTGCTGTGGGTGGGTTAAGGGCCAGTACTTACCAGAACTTTGGAGATATAGATCGTTCTCGAGTAATGCAAGGTTATATAAGGATTGGGGATGAGAGTGTTGGTTGTTGTTAAGGTTAAGAATTAGTTGGGCCTCAGTCAGTTTGAGTGAAGTTTATCTACGTGTCGGTGCAGTGAAGTTTGTATATTTCGGGACTTGTGAAAGCAGTGTTTGTAGAAGTTTGTACATTTTCGGTACTTGTAAAAACAGTGAAGTGTAATAACTGTGAAGTGTTGTCAAGTATTAAGTGAAATTGCAGTTAGTACAGTTTGTATACGTCCAGTGCTTGTGAGAACGGTCAAGTGAAGTTAGTAAGCATAAAGTGGAATTGTTTTGGTAAATAAAGACAGTCAACTTTAAGAAGCCGGTGTTTATCTTCGCCTTAGTTGATCTTGTATGCTGTACACCTAAAGGCTGACCATAGGAAGAACAACTCTCTGGGTAAATTCCTTCCTACACTGCACTATGAAATGAGAAACCTGTACTTTACACGGAAAAATCATCCAATATACTACCACTATTCCAGGAATCGAACCCGGGACTCTCAGGCGAGAGCCAGGCAGCTTACCACTACACCACGACCAAGTAAAAGTTATCTCACATTGTCACAGTCTTGAAACCAATGTCCCTCCGCCCCCACTGTAGGCATCAAGAGGATGAGGTAACCCCCTGATTTGCCGTAAGTGCTTGGGATAGAGTAATAGCATCTACTTGCCCGAGTGCCAGGGGGTTACCTCATCCTCTTGATGCCCGCAATGTGGGCAGAGAGACTGGTTACAAGACTGTGACAATGTGAGGTAACTTTTACCTGGCCGTGGTGTAGTGGTATGCTGCCTGGCTCTCACCTGAGAGTCCTGGGTTCGATTCCCGGCATAGTGTTAATATATTGGATGAATATACTGCACTGCTGCTGTTGGAGCCTGTGGCAGTGTGGGGACTTAGGACGTAACACAATAGTTACCAACTCGAGGACATCCAAAATATGCCAGTGCTCTTGCATTACATAACACTCTAAATTATTATCTTAGAAACTGAGTTAAAGTACATAATTTAACAATCACATAAAACATTATAGAGAAAAGGAGCACAAGCATTTACGTACAACTTACAAAATAACTGCGCTCACAAACAGCAGGCTAACTGGCAACTCTGACTCGTAACAGAACTACGAGAAACTTTGGGAATTCTCCAACACAGTCGAACTAGCGATCCAGTTTCTTAACACTGGGAATACGCTTCTGATATATGTGGAGAAAGTGCATAATAGAAGGATGAATGAATAGTTAGACATTAGACGGATAAATAAACAGACATTAGATGGAGAGATTCACAGACATTTTTCCTCTTCATTCTTTCCTTATTTTTTCACCATCATTTTATCTATCATTTCTCTTCCATCTTTTCTGTCATCTATAGTTCTTCGTTTTTCTTCCACATTTTAACCCATTCAGTACGGTTTTTAATCTTAGTTTAATCACAGTCCCACTAGACGATTTTATTAAACAAATTTTCTAACCTTTAGCACAGATTTTCGATGGTCACTATGAACAGTATATACAGTATATCTGACCAGTCAACATCGAGTATTCTCTCCTAAGCTGAATAAAATCGCCTGGAGATCGTACAAATCAAAACAAATAAAAATTCCTTTAGTTCAAAAATTAAGGTGATAGTAGTATTAGATATAAAGTATAGAAAGTAGAGGAAATTAATCACGAGAATATTGTTAAGAAGCGGGATTTGGTAGTTAAGTAGTCTAGAAGTTTCTCACTGTTTACGGTAGTCCTGGTACAAATCAGAGTTGCCAGTTTGCCTGTTGTTTGTGAGCGTAGTTGTTTCGTAAGTTATGCATTAATTTTTGTCTCCTTTTTCTCAATAATGTCTCATTTATGTGACTGTTAAATTATGTAATTTAATTTAAGATTGCATCCTAAATAATGTACAGAGTTGTGTAATGTAAGAAAACTCTGGCATGTTTCGGATGTCTCCGAGCTGGTAACTGTTGCAACCAATGCGCTCTCTCTCTCTCTCTCTCTCTCTCTCTCTCTCTGGAAAACACCAGAACTGTGGAGAAATGTAGAAAACTAGACTATAGGAAGCTTAAAACAAAGGTTGGGGAAGAGACTGTAGCAAGCAGTTTTCAGTGCAGATTGAGTGTGTGGTTCAGTGTCAGTGCAGTGCAGTTTGTATATTTTCGGTGCTTGTGAGAATAGTGAAGTGTTGTTGGCAAACAGTGAAGTGTTATTGCAATTTGTATACTTTAAGGACTTGTGAAAACTGTGAAGCTGGAAAGCATTAAGTGTAATTATTTGGAAAATAAAGAATGTGAAGAAGCCAGTATTTATTTTTGCCTCAGCCGATCTTGTGTGCTGTACACCGAAAGGCTGACCATATGAAGAACAACTCACTGGGCAACATCCATGCTATACTGAACTACTGCTGTTGAAGCCTGTGGCAGTGTGGGACGGGGACCTAACAGTGGTGTCAGGAGTGTGCATTTTAAAGGGCTGCAGTGAGTCTAACCTAAAACATGGAAGCAAAAGGTGTACAGACAAGAGGCCAAACTAGGCAGGAGAAGGCATTGCAGGGTGCAATTATAAAGCTATTACAAGCACCGGCACAGGTAAAGAACGAAGGACAGGAAGAACTCAAAGAACAATTACAAGCACAAAGTGAAGCACAGAATGAAGGACTACAGGCACAGAATGAAGGACAGAAAGAACTCAAAGAACAATTACAAGAACAAAGTGTACAACTGCAGGCAAAGTTCTAAGGACAGAAAGAACTCAAAGAACAATTACAGGCACAGAATGAAGAACAGACAGAACGATATGAACAGATTCAGGAGGCATTACAGGAGCAACAGAGGGAATTACAACTGAGGATGCAAGGACAGCTAAATGCTTTCATTGGGGAAATGAAGGAAGAACAGCAACAATTGGAGGAGGAAGTATGCGCTGAGCTATGGCAGTATAAGTATGGCGTAGGCAATAATGTGACGGAGTGAAAACAGCATGTAGACGACCAGTCAATCAATTAGTGAGGAAATAGTGACAAAGTGCAGACAACATGTAGATAACAAGTTGAAGCAAGTAGTCAACCATGTGAAGACAATTGATGAGAAAATTGAGGCTGTAGAGAAATATTACACTGCTGAACCTCAGCTTAGTGTACAGGGAGCATATGAAAGGAATCGACAGTGTATGGTGAATCTTGATGGATCCCAAGCATGAAAAGGCAGCATTACAGGGTTGAATAATCAGAATGCAGACTTAATTATGATGCCCCAGTGTTTATGCCCGAAACCAGTGAAGTGCTTGGCTAAAATAAGGGTCCAATTAAAAAGGAACCTCAGGAGAAGCTTACCTTGCACAGTCTGATTTACTTGCTGATCAGAATGGTTGGGATGATAGGCAGAGGGTAGTGTAACTTGCAACTAGCCTTAATGGTTCTGGAGTGGATATTCTGGGCCAGATATCAGTAAAAGAGAGGAACTGATACAAGTCCTAAGAAGAGGTAATGGAGCGCAAATTTGGAACCACATACCAGACTGTGGTTTACATGGCAAGATTCCGGAGCCGTCTACGGGCTGGAGGAGAATCCCTACAGAAGCTTGCTCATGACCTGGAGAGTATGGTATACAAGGCATACAACAGAGCAGCACCTAACCTGTTGGCTATACTTCTGAGGGAGCAGTTCATTGTTGCTCTTCATAGTGCAGAATTGAAAGTGCAGTTGAAGCAGGCCCTGGTATTTTGAAACGCAAGGACATCAGAAAGTGGACCGCAACAAATGGAAGAGAGAACAGAAGATCAGAGGAGGTTGCTGGTTTTGAGAGAAGCTGGGACAGAAGAATCTGGATTGTTACAAATGGAAGAAGGAGCAAGAACGGAACAGTTGAAGAAAATCCCAGATTGCAACAAAAGGTGTTCGACATGTAGTGAGGTGGGACGCTTCAGGTATGAGTGTCCAACTAAGAAGGTTGAGGGTAAATTAGTGATGACTGGTGATGAGAGGCGACAACCAGCCAGTTTATCCCAAGAAGCCCCACCACTGAGGAAATGCAGGAGAAACTTCATGGACAGTGTGCGAGAAGACAGAAGAACAGATGGCAAGCAGAGGAATGAGATCCTCATCAAGAACTGCAGCCGTACTGTAGTGACAGGGCCGCCATCAGATGTAGAAGACCTGAAGAAGATGCAGATGGAGGATGCAGATTTACAACCAATGCTAGAGTGGCTACAGAGTAAAACAGTGCGACCAACTTGGGAGGAGGTTTCTAGATTCAGCCCTGTGACCAAGAGCTACTGGAGTCAGTGGGATCTTCATCGTTTCAACAGTGGACTACTGGACCGTCAGTGGGAGACACCCGATGGCCTCAGCAAGTACTGGCAACTGGTGGTTTCGAAGAAAATGAGGTCTGGGATCTTGGATGAGTCGCATAACCAGATCATTAGTGGGCATCTTGGAGTGACGACAATTCTAAAGCGGCTGCGGTAGAGGTTCTACTGGATTGGCATGCGTCAGGACTTTGAAGAGTGGTGTCGGGCCTGCTTGATGCATGCTGTATTGGAAAATAAATACAGTGAACTTAAGAAGCCAGTGATTATTTACAATGCCTGAGCTGATCTTGCGTACTGTGCACTTAAAGGCTGACCATAGGAAGAACAACTCACTGGGCAACGTCCATCCTGTACTGAGCTACTGCTGTTGGAGCCTGTGGCAGTGTTGGACGGGGATGTAACACTGGTGTCAGGAGAATGGATAACTTGAGTCTGCATTGAGTCTACCCTTTGCCATGGAGGCAGATGGTGTCCAGACAAGAGGCCAAGCTAGGCAGGAAGAGGCAACGCTAGGTGCAATTATGAAACTACTAGAAGCACAACTACAGGCACAGAAAGAACGACATAAAGAACTCAAACAATAATTACGAGAACAAAGTGTACAACTTCAAGCACAAAACGAAGAATAGAAAGAACTCAAAGAACAGTTATATTCGCAGAATGAAGGACAGAAAGAACTCAAAGGAAAATTACAGGTACAAAATGAAGAAATCAAAGAACAGTTGCAAGCAGAGAGTGAAGAACAGCAAGAACGATATCAACGCTTCAAGAGGCTTTACAGGAGCAACAGCGGGAATTACAACTGAGAATGCAAGGATGGCGAGATGCTTTCATGGGGGAAGTAAAGGAAGAACAGGAATAATTGAAGGATGAAGTAAACGCTGAGCTACGGCAGCATAAGTATGAAGTAAGAAATAATGTGACAGAGTGCAAACACCATGTAGACCACCAGATGAAGTCGATTAGTGAGAGAATAATGATGGAGTGCAGATAACATGTAGATAATCACTTGATGCATGTAGTTGACCATGTGAAGATAATTAGTGAGAAAATTGAGATTGTAGAGAATATTGCACCGCTGAGCCTCAGGTCAGTGTACAGGGAGCATATGAAAGGAATGGACAGTGTATGGTTAATCTTGACGGATTCCAGGCATCTAAAGGAAGCATTACAGGGATGAATAATCAGAATGCAGAAGTTTTAAGTCCTCGACTTAATTATGATGCCTCAGTTTTTAGGCCCCAAACCAGAGATGTGCATGGCTATAATGGGGGTCTAATTAAAATGAAACCTCAGGAATTTGATGGTACATTCACAGTTTGAGTTACAAGCGGATCAGAAGGGTTGGGATGATTGGCAGAGGGCAGTGGAGCTTGCTACTAGCCTTAAGGATGCCGCAATGGAAGTTCTGGGCCAGATGTCAATGATGGAGGAGAACAGTTATCAGTCCCTAGTAGAAGAGCTGGAGCGCAGATTTGGAATCATGTACCAGAGTGAGGTTTACAAAGCAAGATTCCGGACCCGCGTACGGGCTCTAAGAAAATCCCTAAAGCAGCTTGCTCATGACCTGGAGAGTATGGCATACAAGGCGTACCGTGGAGCAGTACCTAACCAATTGACTATTCTTCTGAGGGACCAGTTCATTGATGCTCTTGATAGTGCAGAGTTGAACGTACAAGTGAAGCAGGCACAACCCAGAAGCATGCAAGAAGCACTAGCCAAGGCTCAAGAATTTGAGTCCAACGTCAGGTCCAGTAGGTACGTCTACTTTTCAGGCAGGTTGTAGTGCAGGATTTAAATCAAGAAAGGCACAGATACGTGAAGTGGAAAATATTTAAGGAAGTTGCCGGCACTGTGAAAAGCCAGGACACAGAAAAGAAGACTGCAACACTTGGAAGAGGCAACAGTAGAATACCGGAGGAGGCTGCAGGTTCTGTGGGAAGCTGGGTCACAAGAAGGCAACATATCTTCAGAGAAGGACAAAGAGATGACAGCCTTTTCATATGGGCAGGGTTAATGGCAGTTTAAGGTGATGCCTTTTGGCCTATGCAGTGTCTCACCTACTTTTAAGTGTCTCATGGATTGCGTACTTGAAGGCTTGTGCTGGCAGACAGCTCTCATCTATCTGGATGATGTAATTGTGTTTGGACGGACTTTCGATCAGGAACTGGAGAGGTTGTCGGTGGTTTTGAACAGGATCCGTGCAGCGCACCTCAAGCTGAACCCCAAGAAGTGCTACCTGTTTCAGAAGGAAGTGAAGTACCTGGGACACATTGTGGGCGAGGTCGGTGTCCGTACTGATCCAGTGAAGGTGTCAGTTTTGGAAAACTGGCCAATTCCAACTTGTGTGAACGAGCTACAGGCTTACCTTGGCTTGTGTACCAACTACCGGCATTTTGTCAAGGACTTCGCAACGATAGCTGCACCTCTGCACATGCTGTTAGGGAAGAGGCAGAAATTGGCGTGGACAGAGACTCAGAAAGCCTTCGACGAACTCAAGCATGCAATGGCAAACTGTCCACTATTGCCGTACCCTAATCTGAGTCAGCCATTTATCTTGGACTGTGATGCGAGTGACCATGGTATTGTTGGAGTCCTGTCACAGAAGAAGAATAGAAAAAATTATGTGGTGGGATATTACAACACGAAACTCAGTCCACCAGAGTGGAACTGATGAAGAGCCTTGATTTTTTCTCTCCTTACTTGTATTGGTCCCTCTTCATCAGGAAAGACCATGCTGCACTGAAGTGGCTGAAGACTGGGCAACGTCCATCCTATACTGAACTACTGCTATTGGAGCCTGTGGCAGTGTGGGACGGGGACGTAACAATATTTTGTCTCCGATAGGTATATTTTGAATAAAACTTCCGATTTTCGTGGTAGTAGTAGTAGTAGTTGTTGTTCCCTAGTCAGTTTGGCCGAACAGCCCCGAATCCCTAAGGAAGGCCACGGCCGAGACCGAGCATTCCCACAGAGCTCTCAAGGAGTGTTTATTGTGTTGTTGGCGTAGGTGATTGTGTGCAATGCAGTCTTCCATGATGCGCTTAATTGTACGGGGTGCTGTGTTACATCCTGGACAGGCGTCAGGTCATCCAGCCTCTTCTGATAACTTAAGAGGGCTGGATGATGTCCACTTCTCAGCCTGGCCAGGTGGACCCTGTCCTTCCGAGAGAGATAGGATGCAGAAGGATGGATAGCAGGAGGCCGTGCATGCAGCTGTGTGTTGTCTTTAAGTGACTGAAAGGAGCGGCGAATGATTTGAGTATGGATATGCTTCTGGAAGCTGGTCTGAGGCGGGCAGGGGGGAAGAGATGACAGTATTTGTGTATGATATCGTGTGCTGGGTGTTGTTTTGATGTTCCTTGGTGTGTGTGTGTGGATGTGCTGCCATGTAGTGTAGTGGATGTTGTGGGTTTGTAGAGGCTGCAGCAAGAATTTGGGTGCCTCTCTTGTCTAGATGATCCTTGACTTTGAGGATTTTGGTTTCTTGGTGTAGGTGGTCTGTAGGTGTAGTAGCTGTGCAGCCTGTGATTATTTTTAGGGCCTTGTTTTGTATGGTCTGAAGTGTGTTGTAGTGTGTTTTATTGAGGTTAGGAACCCAAGCAGGGCTTGCATAATTCATCACTGAACGTATTGTGCAGTTTGTACACTATGGTGGTGGTTTCTTTGTTTTGTCCAAATGTTGTATGGGCAAGTGACCTCAGGGCATCGAGTCTAGGTGTTAATTTATTTTTGATGTTTGTGATGTGTTGTTTAAATGACAGTGATGTATTATATGTTACACCAAGGATTTTGTGTGTGTGTGTGTGTGTGTGTGTGGTAGGGGAGTGTTGTCTATGATGAGGTGTGGAATGTGACTATGTTCTGCTGTCCAGTTTGTGAGAAGGGTCACTGTAGATTTGGCTGGAGCTATTTTGAGCCTGTTTGTAGTGAACCAATCGAGTAGTGTGTTGAGGTAAGGTTGGAGGATGTGTGCAGCTGTGTTTGCGTTTTGGTGTGTACATGAAAGTGTTATGTTGTCTGCATTGGAAGCTATGTGTATCTGTGGTGTGTGGGGTGTGGGTATGTCGTGCATGTATAGGTTAAAGAGTGTAGGGGACAAAACAGATCCTTGGGGGACGCCATTTGTGAAGTTTCTGATGTTCGAAGACTGACCAGCAAAAGTTACATGTGCACATCTGCCTGCTAAGTAGTTTGCCAGCTATCTTATTGTGCATGTATGTGTTGAATATTTTGTTTGTGAGGTTATAGCGGGGGATGAAATCAAAAGCATTACTAATGTCTAGTGTGACAAGGAGTGTTCTGTGTGGTGGCCTAGCTGAATTCATGCCATCAAAAACTCTCTGTGTAAGGTCTGTAAGAAGAGTGTTTGTGGAGTGTAGTGGCCTAAAACCATGTTGTGATGGGGCTAGGGGAGTGTGAGGTGTAACTAGTTGTAGTACCAGTCTTTCAGTGACTTTGGAAGGGGTGCAGAGGAGTGTGATGGGGCGGTGTAAGGAAGGTAACGTGGGATCTTTGTTGGGATTGGGGATAGTGATGATAATGCCATGCTTCCAGATGATCGGTATTGTGTCGTGTGAGTAGCTGTAGTTTGATATGTAGGTGAGTGCTTGTATGCCTTGTGGTCCAAGATGTTTAAGGTGTATGTTCCTTATGTTGTCTGGTCCACATGCAGATGAGTGCTTGAGGGTACTTATGATGTGCTTCGTTTGGTTGTGCCTGGGTCTGTGGGGAACTGTCTGTTACGTCTGATGATACGTCGGTCGTTGCGATGGGGGTTTAGGTGGCTGACATGTGAAAAGTGATTGATGAGAGTGTTTGCTTGTAGTTTGTTTGAAGGTATGGTGCCTGTTGTTGTGATGGCAGCACGTAATTGTGTAGTGTTGCTCTTGGAAAGTGTGATGCTGTTTAGTATTTGGTAGAGTTTGCTAGTGTTTGTTTTGTGATCAAGTGTTTGGAGATAATTATTCCTGTCAGGGGGAAAATGTCATTCAGTAAGAAAATGCAATCTTGTATAATTGGAGTATACAATGTATAGCTATGTGTGCTAGGAATGACTATCGAGTCATTTATTACGAGAGAATAGACTCGTGAAATCAAGCAGCGATTTCACTTTTATGCTGGCTTACTTCGCCAATTCTCTAGAGTCGAGAATTTATAGACTTTCTCAAC
>JAGKTI010016190.1:0-19662 GCA_018397915.1 Birgus latro
TATCTCCTGAGGCCTTCAACATTTCGGCAGTCAACCCAGACACACCTGCCGCCTTCCCCACCCGCATCCTGCCTATTGCCTCACTCACAGTAGCAGCGTCAATCAAAGGCCAAGGCCCAAACACTGGATCAGCTGGCTCCAAACCTTCCCTATCCCAATCAAACTCCTCATTCAACAACCGACTATAATGCTCTCTCCATGCATCTTTAATATCCTCACTGTTTACCACTACCCTTCCTTCATCATTCTTCACACACTGCTCGCCTACAATGTCCCGATTATCTCTCTTGACCTGATTTGCCACCCTAAAAACCATATTTTTCCTTCCTTCATGATTTAGATTATCAAGTAAAAGTCTCTGTGACTCAGACTTTGCATTGTATACCTCTCTTCCAGCCCTGCGCTTGGCAGCCAAGTACTCCTCCCTGTTACCACCCTTCTTCCATTCCCGGAAAAGCCTTTTCTTCTCCTTAACTGCGGCTTCTACACCCGCATGCAACGTTGCCAAACCTCGTACAGGGTCAATTGTCGGAATACTAGGTAAATTCTTAAAAATACTTATTTACATTGTAAATAAGTTCCCTCTCTCGGCTGTGTAGCACACGAGAATGAGTAGCAGGGGTAGCTTCCATCTTGGGTGGCGGCAACCTGATCTTTGAATTAGAACGGTCATCTCCAAGCTCGGAGAAAAGCAACGTCGGACAGCAACGCTGCCAATTATTGTTGTATTTATACAAAATAATTGCTTTATAAAAAGAAAGATACATTCATAACACTATATAGCCTTATTGAAGTAGTAAATACAGTATATACAAATTAATTCAGAAGCAGTAAATAAATGACATAATTATAAGACAGAGTGATGTGTGTGTGTGTGTGTGTGTGTGTGTGTGTGTATGTGTGTGTGTTGGGCGAGATTTGGTAGGGTCGCACATGGGGGAACCCCCAGAAAAGCCAACGCCCAAACGCTCACCATATATTGGAAGGACTATAGTAGGTGAGCTTTCTTGCACCTGCCCTTGATGGAGGACGGTTCGCCAGCTTGTCTAGGGAGGTCTCGGATGGTAGTTCTTGGGGCGTCCCACTTCGTCTGGTGTCTGCAGTCTTGCCTTTGTCAAGAGTCCGACAGGGTCTGCCTGCAGTCCCTTCTTTCCAGGGAGCCCATCAGAGGTTTCCTGCTGTCTCGCCTCCTTCAGGAGTCCGACAGTGACTGGTGACTTAGGGACGCTTGTTGTAATGAGTGTACCCCAGGACTCACTATCGGGCCATTCCAGACCTCTTCCAGCAGTGACTGCTGGGGAGCCTGCTTTGCCTCCTGTGGTGTGGAGGAGTGAGGCGAGCAAGGGGCATGACCCGTTCTTCCTCTGGAGGAGTAAGGCGAGCAAGGGTCATGACCTGCTAAAGGTGCCAAAGGTTCAGCAGATGAGACCTACACGGTGGGCAGGGTCTCCCTGGCGGACATGGTGGGCGCCACCGTAGTTCTGCTGGTAGGGTGGTGTACTTGGAGGGCACGTCCTTTCCTTGGACCTTCCCCTGCTGTCCTAGGCTTCACAGGCGAGGTCTGTACGGTGGACGGCGCCTCCTCGACTGGCATGGTGGGTGCAGCCACAGTTCTGCTAGGCACTGGGACTGCAGGTGAGGGAAGCACGGTGGGTGTTCTCTTCCCAACAATCTCGGTGGGTGTCATTGCAGTCCTGCTGGTGGCTGTAGGTGAAAGGGGCATGGTGGGCGTCCTTTCCCTGATGAGCACGGTGGGAGACCATATTTGATGTTGGGAAATTCGTCATATGATAGCTGAGAAGCATGGTAGCAGCATAAGAGCACCATATTACATTTTTAGGACATTTTGTTGACCACAGAAAATTAAGGAACTTGTATCTTTAAGCACCGATGTTGCAAAAGTGGAAGGATGAGGACCCAGACAAATCTTAGAGCTAAAAAAGTGAAAGTGGTTGAAGAAAGTCTGGTCAATGTGAATCTTTTAATCAGTACGAATAAGGATTATAAATTGATTAATACAATAGGACTTTTGGTACATGTTCCATATACAAAATCTTGCTATTGTACCTAGCTTTTAGAGAAACAGTGGAGTAGCCAGAGGAGTGACAGTGGCATTGGCTACTGTAGTTACTGTTATGCCACGTGCTCAGAGATCAATTTCTTGTTCTCTCTGTACAAGGGTCTGATATTGGGTTCTTTCCAAGACCAGATCCAGAGCATGCAGCCAGAGGAACAGGGCTCAGAAACACATGCTAACCAGTCTTACGCATATATTACACAAAACAGGTACAGTGGCTTGGCACAGTACAGTGTGACAGATTACACACACACTATGGGATATATGAGTACAGGGATTAGTTTGAGACTAGGGCTGATAGGATAACTGCAAGTGGCGCCCAGGCATGGGAAGGGTCCTGTCAGATGTGCGCTCTCTGAAGGGGCATGGGACCAATATTGTATGCCAGATCATCAGGTGAGGGCTGCTGGATGGTGTAGAGGGAGGCCTTTCACTGGAGGGGCCTCCATAGGTGTGTTGGCTCTGGAGGCTGGGGCTGAATTGGTTGAGTAGGCGCGCTGCCCTTCTCCTACCCTTGGTGGAGGATGGCTCGTCAGCTTGTCTGGGGAGGTCTCAGCTGGGAGTCCTGGGGCCATCCCTCGGTGACTGGTGTCTGCAGCCTCACCTTCGTTGGGAGTCCGACAGGGGCTGCCTTCGGCTTCTCCTTCTCTGGGAGTCCAACAGCAACTGGTGACATAGGGGCACTGATTGTAGTGAGCGTACCCCAAGACTCACTATAAGGCTACTCCAGACTCCTTCCAGCAGCGACTCTGCTGGGGAGCCAGCTCTGCCCCCTGTGGTGCGGGGAGAGTGGGAAGGGCATCCCGCTCGGTCTCTGGAGGTGTGAAGTGGGCAAGGGGCATGACCCTTGGTGGGTGCTGCAGGGTTAGTAGACGAGGGAAGCACGGTGGGCGTTCCCTACCCGCTGGGCATGGTGGGTGCCGTTGCAGTTCTGCTAGACCCTGGAACTGTAGGTGAGAGGAGTATGGTGGGCATCCTCTCCATGGCGAGCACTGTGGGCGTCGCCGCGGTCCTGCTCCCAGTGGGGGCTGCTGGTGAGGGAAGCACGGTGGGCATTCCCTCCCTGATGGGCACAGTGGGTGCCGCTGCGGTTCTGCTATGCCCTGGGACTGCAGGTGAAAGGAGCACGGTGGGCGTCCTCTCCCCAGTGAGCATGGTGGGTGTCACCATGGTCCTGCTCCCATCGGGGGCTGCAGGTGAAGGAAGCATGGTGCGCATTCCCTCTCCGATGAGCATGGTGGGCATCGTCGCGGTTCTGCTTGGGGCTGTAGGTGAAAGGAGCACAGTGAGTGTCCTTTCCCCAATGACCACGTCCTTTCCCCAATGACCACGGTGGGCGTCATTGCAGTCCTACAGGAGGCAGTAGGTGAAAGGAGCACAGTGGGCGTCATCACAGTCCTACCTGGGGAGTCTGTTGGCACACAGATCCTGCCCCGATCTTGGTGAGCGCTGGTCCAGGTAGAGGGTAATGCAGTAAGGTGACATACCTCTCGTGAATTCCGTTGAGGGGAAGAGGGGCGCATGGTGGTTGGGGACGTATGCCTGTCTTGCTTGTTCTTGTCGCGCCTCTCTGTGGTCTCCCCTTGGTACATATCGTATTTCAGTTACTCTGAAATATTTGCTATCCCTAGTCGCCCCAGTACGTGTTTGCACAGATTTTGCGGGGAGACTCTTTTACAGTTTTCCTTGAACCCCTCCCCCCCTATTTCCCAGAATTAGGCCTGGTTACCTCATCTCTTATATGTATCCTAGCTAGCTACATCTCTGAGTTTCCAGTCCCTAGTCCCTGCACTCCTGATATGGCAATACTGGATTGATTGAAGAGTAGATGGATACTAGAAGATATAATTTTGAGTACAGATTTTTTTTTTTTTTTGTGAAGGAATCCTCTATCTGACAAAGGAGATTCAATTCACCTTTTTAAATTACAGTACTGTGTATTGCAGTACTGTTTTTCATAGCGGTGTCACAAGGATACCATGTTTGTTGGATATTCGTATATATAAAAATTGTTGTAACAGATTTATTTTATGCATTCTAATGTGCATCTTCCTTCATTTTATTCCTCGTTGTTCATTACAGTCTTCGTTTTTGTTACTTATAACCATCCAAATCTATATGCAGTTTTAGAGTTGTTAAGTCTAGAAGTTATTAAGTTTCTCCTTCTTTCACAGTTCTTCCTATCATTTGGGCAGTTTTTCTACCTCCTTCACAACACCACCCACAAGGACTATCAGAACTTCATCACTTTGGTAGAGTCAACCTTCTCCATCATCCTTGGTAAGACAGAAAGAGAATGCAGGAATGTCATCCTTCTTTCAAATACAGTGGACCCACAGTTTTCACATCTAATGTATTGAAGAATTTTACTGAATTGTACCTCTGATGTATTGAAGAATTTTTACTGAACTGTTCAAATCATAACATTGATACCCGTGTTAATTGGCTAAATAGTATTGTGAATCCCCAAATTTTCCCAAAATCATCCCCTTGGCGCTCTTGAAAAAAATTTCCCCCCCTCCTAAATACTGTATACCTAACATTCATTGCAGTATGCATACAGCCTCCTAGAGGCTGGGTAAATGCAGATGTGGAGACAAGGTAACATGAACCCAGGTCAGATTTTGTATACGACAGCTAGGTAGCTATATACCTGTACTGTATAACTAGATAAATAAACATGTACACCCATGGGTTTCAGGGCTTGGATGAGGCTGAAGACAGGGGAGTGCTCGGATAGAGACTGATAATGACCGTGGTGTGCCACACACCCGTGATGTATCACAGCAGTTTCCTCACAAGGGTGACCAGCTCTTCAACTACATCAACATTTTCTATGTCAGTTCATCCCTTGATCTCTCCAGCAAAGATTGGCTGAAACAGGTGGGTAGGTGAGAATGAAGTGAGTGAGAGATAGAGTGGGTGGGTGAAGATGAAGGATGGAGTGGGTGAGTGAAGTTGAGGTGAGTGAGTGCTAGTGGTGGTGTAGTAGCTGGGTGGAGTTGGATCATGCAGGTCAAGCAGAGTACATGGTTTGGTAGTTGATGATGGGATAATGGAGGAATGGGTGATGAGGTGTTTTAGAAGAGATAGAGTGGTTAGGTGGTTGGTGAAGGTGAAATCACTGGGTACTTGGATGTATTGCTGGATTACTGTATATTGAAGGTTGAATGAATGGGTGTAGATGGAGTGGCTGGCTGGAGATGAATTTAGTGGGTAAATATGGGGTAGATGGATGAAAGTGAGTTTGTGGGTGTAGGGAGGAGGCTGAGTGGTGTCTGGGAAAAGGTGGAATGACCACATGAGGGTGGATGTAAAGATGGGTTACACAGGTAGATGGGCAGTGACCAGTTAAAGAGGAAGAGTTTGTGCAAATGAAGGTGTGTGGGTAAGAGGCAATTGTAATTTTCACCATGCAGTAATCATCAGCTGCAGCATACAGTATATATATCTTTTTTCCCAAATAAGAATTGGACAAGGTAATTCTAAGTAGTTTTAATAATAACTAGGCCAGTAGGTGGTGGTATAATGTCTGATATTTTGTAGTTTTTAATATTTCTTCAGTTGCTAATTTCCAGTCACTAATTGTTCACACTAATATTTTGTAGTCTAGCATGTTTTTTTAAGTGGGTAGCATCTGCAGCTGACCTTCATTATTTTAACCCTTTGGCCATAGAGGGTTTTTCTGAGCTTATTGTAGTCTCCTGATACTAGGTGAAGTAAATACAGTTTTCTTAGGTTCTTGCAAAAATATTTTTCAAAATAGTTGTAATAGGTCTGCTGTGATGGGTTTTCCTGAGATAAATGTAATCATTAGACATTAGCAGAAATTACAGAGTTTAGATTTCACAGCCTAAGGATAAAGTAAGCATGTAGCTCACCCTTGTGAGTATCGGCAGTAGTATCAGTCACACATTTAGCTTGGTCCTGCCATGGTCTACCTTCACACCTACATATAAGAGAGTCTAGAAATTATGAGACTTTGTTATCTCAGTATGAGGTATGACCCAACATCAGAGACATTCAGGCCATGCAATATAGTGTACTGTCTGGTAAGAAATGTGACCAGGGAGGTAGTACCACCTGTTTTCATCACACCACACACATTGGTTTCAGTTTTTCATTTTAGTAGATAAAGAAGTGCATCTATGATCTTTCTGTAATCACAGGAAGATTTAACTTCATACAAGTTCTCAGATATCTTTTGTAAATGCTAATGGCACTTTGATGCAGTGCAGTACAGTAAAACTGTTGAAGCATGAATGTAACTGTATGCCAGTACAATGTTATGGTCATAAGCTACAACTAACCACTAGTTGTAAATCACCAGAGAATTAATCAGTCCCAAAGAGTTCCAACATTTTGTATTCAGTGTTTGATAGCCTTGTAAACAATGTCCAAGGCTTATGTTGTCATTGCAGCAAAACTTGGATGACTGCAACTCAGACCAGACCAGCTGGAAGAGGCAAAAATCCAACATGTCTCCCAGTGACTCCAGGGCAGCGTGCATCAGCAGAGGAGGTCAGTCACTGGAAAAACTTATACAGCATTATTGTATAGGATGCTGTGAAGTTCATTATTGTCTTAGTTTGGTGTGGCTGATTTAAGAACAGAAAGACTGAAAGCAGCATCCAAATATATTTCCTAGTTGTGAATCACTCATTTACATAAGCTGGAACTGTGAGACTTCTCACACCTTTAGCAATAGATATGAGTCATTTCAAGGGTTTGCTGACTGTTCCATCTAGGCAAGCCTTCCAGCAGAATTAATGGTGGATTAAATAGTTCAGGAAAAAAAAAATTATTATGGGTCCGCTCGAACTTTTTAATTTCTGTTTTTAACAATAACGGCAGTCTATTTTTTAAAGATATTAGTAAGAGATTTTAGCAGAAGTAAATCTAGAGTTATGACTTGTATTATGGTTGCAGTGGATACAGCTTTTTGCTAGACTCTATGGTTGTTGAAACATGATGCAGTGTACACTATCTCAAACATTTCACCATATTTCTGAAGCTAAAACATGCCAGAAATAGCTTCTTTTTTTTCTGTACAGTGAAAAGTTCACCTTGCCTTGGTTTTGCCACCATTTTTTAGTAGTGGTAGGAAATAGCTAAACAGCTTTATGAAGGAGATAGAATATTAGGAGTAGTTGTAACAATAGGCTAATCCAAATATGAACCCAGCATACTGCAGGATGAAGTTGTCCTCCCCTTGCAGTACACCAATCCTTCATCTAGGGGATAGGAAGGGAGTTGATGGAGGTTACTTAATGAAAATACTGTACTGTAATGTAATATACAGTATATTCTGCCTTACCTTGTGTAATGTCTTGCTTGCCTACAATAGTGCAGCTGTGTCCTATGATCTATGCATGCCAAAAGAAGTACAGTACAAGACAGTAGTATAACATTAAATCCAATATGCAGTACTCTGTGTATGTGTGTGTGTGTGTGTGTTTGTGTGTGTGTGTGAGAGAGAGAGAAAAAAAAAACTCAGAATGATTAAATTAACCCATAGCACTTCATTACCACGTGAATTTGTGATGTGATCTCAGTTAAATTATATTCCCAGTTATTTCACTGTTACTTCATTACTCACACCCCATTTTTGTTACAGTTTACATTTTCATAGTACAGTTCTGAAGCACAGAATTTACACATATGTGCTGTACATGTTTTAAGTTTATTGGAGCTGGCACCAAAAAAGCTATACTCATGTAATGTACTGATACTGTACATTATTCCTTATTTTACAGGGTTTTTGTACAGTCTGGATGAGCATAGCCCACAAGATGCAGTGGATCAACATATTTTACTGTACTCTATCACTATGTGGGGTTGATTCTAAACTGAAAAGATAAAATGAGAGGTGATGGAGGAGTTTTGAAACATTTTGGTTGTGCATACCATGGATGAACTTTGGGACAGGACATCAGACGGTAGGTAAGTAAATGTGCCGTACAATACAGATTGAATGATAAAGAATGTAAATACGTGCTGTCCCTATTTGACTATAAGGATGTGTTTAGACAGAATGTTCCTATGAATTGAAGTAAGATATGCATTTTGCTTTTGAGAGGTCTATCTATCTATCTATTGCCAGACACCATAATCCCGTAAGGGGTGGCCATTTGACTTTGAGTTTTTTTTTTTTACGGGGAGGGGCACTAACCCTCCACCAACCCACTTGTTGACACGTAGGGAGCACGTATGGTTTGGTTATATGGTTACCACCCAGCATTGTAAATGGTTTCTTGGCTTACAGGAAACCATTTGGCTTGTCACTCAATGTAATGCCACCTGTAAAGGAAAGAAAAGCAGTAAGAAGTGACAGGAAATATAGGAGAAATAGGAAGAAAGGAGGGCAGGCACAGAAAAAGAATGACAAAGGCTAAGGAAGAAGCAGGCAGCACTACATCAAGTGAGTGGATGATGGTCGCCACCACTGAGAGGTAAAATATACAAAAACACTGGTTTCTGATTTCAAAGTACGGTAAGACCTCACTATAACAGACTAACTGGGGCCCAAACCATTCCGAGAAATGTGAAATTCTGACAAAAGCGACATCTGAACTTCCCCCTGCTAATCCAGACTTTTTCCGATATATCAGACATTAGTCTGGATCACATGGATGGGTTTTAAACTGTTTTTACTACCATTGTGGTACTATACTGTGTTGTAACTTCACTACATTAATCAAATGGTATAACATATATAATAATACAGTACTGTACTGTACACTGATAAACATGATTTTTATTTACCTTCTTGTGGTGAACATAGCTGAAGTGGTCAGGCAGTCCGGACTGCTTCTGGCTTTATCGGACTTTTTCCGATGTACAGGAATTTAATCCAGTAGCTCCTCAAGTCCAGAAAAGCAAATTTCGGTCTATTGAAGTCCATTATATCGAGGTTTTACCTTTATAATGTAGCATGAGGAACTTTAAGTAAAAAATTGTTAATTCATCAGCAACAGCTTTACATAACACAAAAACATAAATGAGGAGTATTAGTAAAATACCAGAGAATGGAGAAAACTGTCCTTCTCAGTATGATGATGCAATTCAGTTTTGTTACTGATTATACCATAGTGAAATAGGACTTCTCATAGTGAAGAGGCTGGGGAATGTAGGGGGTGAATCATGAATTCAGTATAGTATTAGTAATTTATTGACATACACCAGTAGTGCTCATTAACTAACATACTTAAATACCTTATGGGACTGAGGCATCTGGCAATAGATAGATAGATAAATTATGACAGACATATACTAGTAAATATTTTTCACTTTACAGGTAATCTGTATCATTCCACATATTTCACTTCTCTCTCTCTCTCTCTCTCTCTCTCTCTCTCTCTCTCTGTATTTGTTTTTTTTGTTTTTTCTATACTCCTTCCTGTTAGTTTTTCACCCTGCAGTTTAGATTTGATAGTGTGGTGTTTAATTTTATCTTTTTTATCTTATCTGCATGTATCTCTGGGTGCTGGAGGCAGGAAAGGTCTAATTTCGAATTGATGTGATTATTTATATACTGTATATACAGTATTTGCTTTATCTCTTTTCCTTATCATTCCACCTGAGGTCCACTGCAAGACCTGACTCTCTTCTCAAAGGCAGTGTTATATCCATAATTTGCCCATTCCAGTGCAATCAAAGTTCAATTTGGAAAGAGTTACAGTATCTGTAATGAGAGCAGTGCATGTGAAAATTGGTGTTGTAAGTTTGATTGTTGTACCTGTCTGTGCATGTCATCAGTGTGAACTGACAGGATATGGAAATGTGCAAGCATGGTAAAAGAAACAAACACATTCTTTAAAAGCCCATAACAACCTGGGTTTGTAATGCAGATGTTATGCTCGAGGAATTACGATACCATTCTTGTAATACGTAGACAAGATTTGCTGCAATCTTTGTGACATTCCAGAGCATAATGTTAAAGTAAATGTGTGGATTATACAACAAAACACTCAGAGGATAAAAAGAAATTATTTGTGTAACATACTAATTTAGGATACTTTACACAGAAACCATCTTTTTGCTGTTACAGTGCAGAAAACAGTACAGTACCAGGTACTCCATATTCGGTCCTGACATTGTTAGTATGAGTGATACTGCAGTTGCCAAGGTAGTACACAAAAGGTAAAAAAGTGGAGGAGAACTGTTGTATTGGAAGCAGGGACAGAAAAATTGAGAGGGATGGAGGGGAAGTGTTGAGAAGGGGATGGAAGAATAAAAACCAGCAAGAAAATGTGAAGGAATTTGAAAGATGTGAAAGAGAATTAGTCATGGAAGAGAATGGAGAGTTAACTGTCATTAAAAGAGAAGTATGAAAGAAAAGAAAAGAAAAGAAAAAGGCAGTGTAGTTGAGTGCAAAGAAATTGAGAAATAAAAAAAATTGGAACTTGCAGGATGCAGATAAACATGAAGAAGGCAGATGTAAATTTGAGGGAAGTTGATGGTTGAGAGGCAGAGTAAGGGAGTCATGGTGGCAAGCAGGAAATGCGGAGAAATGGAGAGGATTGCAGATAAGAGAGGAATTAAGAGAAGTGAGTGAAGAGGACTGCAGAGAGAGAAGGGATCATAGAGGGCTGAAGAGTAGTGGAAGGATAGCAGAGTATTGCATATAGGAAAAGAATCATGGAGGCCTGAAGAAAAGCAGAAGGAGTGAAAAGGATTGCATTTAAGAAAGAGATCACTGAGAGTTGAAAAGAAACAGGAATGAAAAGGATTGCAGATAGGAAAGAGATCATAGAGGGCTGAAGAGAAGCAGAAGGAGTGAAGGGGACTGCAGATAGAATGTACAATAGATCATAAAGGATTAATGAGAGGTAGAATGAATGATTAGGAGTACTGCTTGCAAAGGGATCGTGGAGGGCTGAAGAATGGATGGATTGGCAGGGAGGAATTGCAGAATTCCAAGTGTGTGTGGAAGCCTGGTACCATGTGAAGCCCTGAGGTCTGGAAGTGTAGTGAGGCAATTGATGGCCTGAATGGAGCATTATAGCCTGTCCATAAAGAGAGCAACTCCATGACAGTTGTTCGACTTCAGTACTGTCGACGGATAGCTCTCTTGATAGTGCAGACTTTGCCGGTCGTGGTGGCTGTAAAGTTGAAGTTGCAGTTGAAAATGGCGGCATTTTGGTGATGATAGCAGATTAGTGGTGATGCCAGTGGCTGTTGTTGTTGCAGACCTCTGGTGGTGGTTGTGGGGAGTCCTCTCATTGGGTGGCGATGAAGCATTGTAGTGATGATTGTGTCACTGCAAAAGAAGAGTGGTGGCAGAATGGTTGGGAATTGATGATGGAAATGGTGCTGATAGTGGTTGTGGTAGAAAAGTAGTGATGGTGGTAGGTATTGTTGTGGAACAGTAATGGCATTCTGAGAAGGTACTGAAAAATGTGGTGGTGGGTGAAGTGATGATTAGAGAAGTTTTAACAGGTGGCTGCAGTGTGATGGTGCTGACTGTGAAGATGATTCTGGCTCTAGTAGTTGTGGTTGATATACTGTGGGAATAGTGGTGCATTTACTTATTGGTGATGATGGTGATGTTATGCACAGTAAATGATTATAATAGTGGTGGTTGTTATGGTGGTAGGTATTAGTGTAATGGTGATATATGCATTGTGATGGTGGTGGTTATGGTGATAATGACTATAATGATGGTGCTGCAAATGATCTAGAAGGTGGGAATGGCAGCTATAACAGTATGCCTTAACCCTTTCAAAATGAGAAGGTCTTTTATATTTTATTCTTACTATCTTCAGACAGTTTTAATTTGCTTAGGAGAGACTTTTTTTTTCATGCTGCAGGGGTTGGATATAGCCTTTATTAACCACTTCACTGTTCACTACTATGGTGCTCTCTCCAGATAAATAAATTTGTCTGGCAGTAGCAAGAATATAATATATTCAAGCGGGGGTGGGGGGGCACTAAGGGAGTAGGCTGTTGCACCAGTTGATCAGGGTGCTACTCCCGAGGAGGATGGGAAAAATTGGTGATAGTGAAAGCTGGAAATCTCTGGGGTCTATAATTTCTTAAGTGGCTGTGTTAGTATTTATTATTATTATTTGAGAAAGGTTGGTTTCTTATTGTGTTGTTGTGTTTTCAATGGATTTCCCTACTTCTGTTGAGTGAAAATATGCATATCCTCCTGCATATCACAGGTATATAGAAGTTCCTCTAATTTCTAATTTCTAAAATGGCAGATTAATGCCAAAAGCACATGTCGAAGCCCCTGTTGCAAGATCAATAATTTTAGCTGGAGCTTTATTAAAGTTAGGAGATTACAGTTTAATTTGAATTTTACTTCTTTTTTACTGAAGTAAATAAAAATCTAAGATGATTATGAGTTGGGCTAAGTATTCTAGGAGGCTTTTTTGTTGAACTCCTGTTGCCCTTGTCTGCAGGCCTGTCTTGACCATCCCCATTTGCTGACCTTTTTCCAGTTTGTCACTGACACAGAAAGTAGGCCAGCATAGCCTACTCTTCCAAACCCCTTTCTCTGACTATCTCACGCATTATCTTACATACCACACGTGGTACCCTACTACGTCACTGGAGTTGGTGCCAGCACGGGCATGCTGCCAAAAAACTTTGTCCCATCAATCTAGTGATGGACTCGATGGGAGGTGTGGCATGGGCTCTGTTGGCGCAGTTTTGGGGCCGGGATGGGATGGGGCTCAGATCTGTGCCAGATGGAATGGGGTGTTGCTGTTCCCAGGCTACTGTTTCTGTTCAGTAGAGAGGGGCCTGAACCTGGAAGTAGTACCCTATTATTGAGTATGTAATCACAGGGTAGTTACAGTTTCAAGGCATACTTAGAAGGTGTCCCTTTAGCTGTCCTGGCAGGGTCCCCTGAGGCCACTGCCACAGTCACTGGGCACAGCTGGTGGGCTATGGGTCCCTGATACCCTTCCTGGACTTGGGACTGTGTGCTGGGGTGCCTGTGGTCCATCTCCTCCTTTAACTACTGACATGACTTCAAAACCAGGCACTGTAAAATGCAAACTTGAGGAGACCATATTGCTTAAAGGTTTCAAAGTGGCATCTTCGAATGTGGGTAGCCTGAGAGTTAGAGGGGGGGCAGGGAGACGTGGTGGAAACCTTGAGCAGGAGGTGGGTGGATGTATGCTGTCTACAGGAAGTTAGTTACAGGTGAGACTGAGAAAGGGTGATTGTTTGGAAGGATGGTAGATATAAGTTATTTTGGAAGGGAGGTGTGGACAGCTATGGTGATGTGGGCATGCTTGTCGAAGAGAAGTGGGTGGAGTGTGTATAAATGTATTGAGAGTGAATGAATGAGTTATAGCATTGAAAATGTTGCTTGGAATGCTCCTGGTCATAGTAATATTGGCATGTGCCCCACAAGTTGGCTTGGATGAGGAAGAAAGGACAGATTCAGAGTTAATCTGGTGCATATGGCTGGTGGTATGGAGGACAATGAGACTGTAGTTTTAGGTGGTTATGTGGTTGCAGCAGTTTAAGGATGTAAAGGTGTACATGGGGGATCTGCGTATGGTACAAGGAATGTGGAAGAGGAAATGATATTGAACTTTGGGGAGGCAGTGAACACAATTGCATGCAACACACATTTTAGGGAAAGAGAGAGTAGGCTGATTACATATAAATCTGGGAGCAACAGCAGCTAGACTGACTACCTTCTGGTCAGGAGGGATGATAAGAGGTTGATGAGAGATGTTAACATTTTTGGGAGTGAGGAGTGAGTGCAACAACACAAATTACTTATATGCAACCTGGTATTAAATGAGTGCAGTGTGAAGGAAAGGACCCATGCATCCAGGAGGAAAATATGGAAGTAGAAAAACCAATCAGTAAGGGATGCCTTTTATAACAAGATGAGTAGAGTGGTGACCAAACAAGGAGATGTACTGCAGACATAAGTGTAAATGAGATGTTGAAGCCTTTATAAGAATATAAAAAACAAGGTATAATGACCTGGGGCTGAAGGGGTTAATGACAGTAGATGTATGGGAAACTGTCAAGGCACCACATTGATGTTGGTTCAAAATATTTACCAGCACTTCTTTTCAGCCAAATCATTTAAGAAATATGGCACATTAATAGTCTTTTGTATCCATTGTATATGCAAGCTCTCAATATTTAACAAAATTAAATTAGGTTACATATAAGGGAATAATAATCATTATGCAATTACCAGTCTTTCTTAAGGCAAATAAGATAGGGCTGAAACATTAATGGAAGGTGAAAACTGAATAAGCTGCTATCTTACAGAAAGGAATAAAAGAGATTATTTTAGACACCTTCACTGATTTTTTGTTTTCTCTATGCTGAATTCAGTTGTCTGGAGGGAACATATAAAAGATGGCAATACTGTATACTATAAAAGTTAAAGTGTTATACATAAGGTAAACTGCAAAAAGTAAGGCACCAAGGAAGCTTCTGAGGCTACAAGAGTAAAGGTCTTAATGAGGGAGACATTATACATAATTCTCAGCTGTTAACCTCTCCATGCCAGTAGAATAATTTTCAGTTTATTCTTGGTACTTCCGGTCAATTTTGTTTAATATAAGAAAGGATTCCTAGTGGTGAAGGAGTTAACAGAGTGTATGACACTCCATTTTTATAGTTTATCCTAAAGTGAAGTAAATCATTTGGACATCGCAAAAACAAAAAATTAAATATACGTCATTCTCACCTGCTCATTAGCAGATGCCTGTTTGGGTGCTTATTTGTCATATTCTCAAGGTTTGCTTGTTTAGCCTTCACATTTTTACCTGGACATTAATGAAGAGGTGAAGGGTGTTGTGTAGTGAAAGCAGATTTTCACAGACAGTACATACATATTTGATCATATGCATACACAATGAATGCATACATGCACATTTGTATTGTACACACATTATACTATTTATACATTACATACAGATTATGCACAGAGTGTACAGACACACTATATATACATGGTAAGTCCATACATACATGATAGATACATACACCCACTGCAGAAATATTGCAATACTCCTTATTTTTTGTGACACAATTATTTTATGGTTAAAAAAAAAAGATAAGTTATTGCTAACAACTCAGTTAGTATCTGATAGTCCAGACTTTATTGTGTATGACCATTCAGTATGGGCTCAGACAGACTCTGGGAGTATTCCACACTTTAGTCTTGCATCCTTATCTTCTTCATGGTTTTTGTCAGGGAGGGCACAAATGATGTATCCTGAAGATTAAGGTTCTGTTTTGTGCATGACCAAGCATTTTCAATCGCAATCAGGTCTTGGCTGTTCTCCGGCCATTACATATCATAAATACTTTCATCATTTAAACATGTGAGCACTTTTTTTGATCAGTGACCTGGTGCTTCAACCTGCATAAAGATGTTATGACCATTAATGTCATAGACCACATGCAAGTGCTGTTCTAACACCTGCAAATACTGGTCACTGGTCATTGTAACATTTTGTTGGAGGAAATACAAGATACTTCTCCTTGTAACACCACTAAAAGAGTCCCAGATCATAAAATAGTTTGGATGTTCCATAGTATTCCTGGTGTGGTGAACTGATGGTCATACCTGTTTACTCCATGGACACTTTCCCCTAGCACCACTCATTTTAGCACACTGGAATGAGTTCTCATCACACCGCATGACATGGCCACTAGTCTGTGTCCAAGGGTAATATTTGTGGACAAATTCAAGATGAGCCTTGTGCATTTTGGGGGGCATTGTAGCAACAGGCCAGTTCATCTTTTTTTGGAGATGATGTCGAATACAGAGCTGGGCTCTGCAGATGAAAATTCACTTCCACAAATGCAAATCTGCAAACTCAAACCATTACCTTCCGCAACAGCTGATCAGCAAACTTCTCAAAATTTAGGGTTCTGCAAATGCAAACACACCCACAAACCATTTGTATCCCTTTCAGTACCACGGCATCAGTTTCATTTTATTCTGGATACCATTAGAGGATTTTATTAAGTATAGGATGATATTTTTCATAATCAAGGGGTTAAAAATCATCTCTACTTACTCATCCACTACAATTTTACCTTTATTTACTCTGTTCTGAATAACAATAGGTTCCTTAATGATATTTGGAAATTGTAGTACTGAATGAGATACATGAAATTATATTTATAGTAAAACTAAATTATATATTTTAAATATTATTATATTAGTATATTAGACCATTTTCACTACAATACAAGGGTAATAATCCTTTGCTGTTATATATTTTTGAATTAAATTATTACCCTGCACAGCTCACACTTGACAAGTTGACACACCAGTTCACCTGTACTGCATGGCTCTGACCTCCTCAGTCCTCACTCCTCAGTCACAGTCAGACTCCTCTGACAACTGAAACAACTCCATCTTGAGCAGGTTCATGTTGCCCTTTATAAAAACAAACCATTCAAAGTTTTAAGAGATCAGGCTGGTTTGTGGGCAGGATTGCATAAGACAAAACTGCAAATTTGTGTAATATTTGTCGCAGATACAAATCCGCAAACGAAGTCACACTTCTGCAGTTGCAGAATTTGTGGTTTGCAGAAGTGATTGTGGAAGTGCCCAGCTATAGTTGAATAATGTGGTGTGATACAGTAGGCATGCGTAAGTGAGCTCACAGTACACGAAACTCATTGTACATGAGGGCCTATTTTTTATCAAATTTTAGTGTACTTTTTAATAGTGACACAAATTGAACTCGTAATAGGCAAGACGGCAGTGAAGAGTGGCCCAAATCCGGAGTTACCCCGAGCACGTGACATCGCCACCCCAAGAAGCACCCGTGGTTGCACCACCAGTGATGGAGAGTGGAGACTTGTCAATGATGGAGATCAGCCGGGTACTGTGTGCCCTAGGTAAATTCAAGGAAGAATTCAAGGACATCGAACACTGTCAACTGCAAGTGGGAGAAGTGATGACTTCACTGGACAGAACCTTCCACTACTACACAGACAGGCACAACCAGAAGGTTAACAAAAGGAAGCAAACCTTCATCACCCATTACCTGCGGCCTCAAGAAAGTGAGGAATCACTTCCTTCAACATCAGAAGAGCCATTTCCTGAGGAGGATCAAGAGGATGATGCGATGTCTGAGGTGTCAGAAGTAGACTTTGAAGGGTTTATGAACAAAGTGAGTGCATTAGCTAGTGAAAGTGTCGAAAATGCTAGTGACGAGAGTGGTGAGGAAGATGGTGTGTCAGGTGGTGTGGCGGGTGGTGCAGGAGGTGCATGCTAGGTGCCTCACCCTGCCTCGGATCCCCTTCTTACCTCCATCAAGCCTGTTGTCCTCTTTGGTTAAGGTGAGCAGCTATATTCTTGTTGGTTTAGTTGAGCCATATCCTTATTGATTTAGTAAAGCCATAATCTTGTTGGTTTACTTTATCTTAGATAATATGTCTTAGTTTCCCTGTACAGTACAATACTTAGGTCTGAAAGAGTCTCAAGGGTTACCAGTGAAGGGGGGTGCTGCCCATATGTAATTTTTCCCATTAGTTTATGTATCCACAATAAGCAAATTCCTAGTAAGTGACCTCTTCTGCTACCCATAAACTCTCATACTGTTAGTGCCTACTATACATGGAGTGACAGACTGACAAATGTGGATGTGAAGGAGCATTGTGGTGTGGATAAGGATGTGACAGAAAGCATTAGGAGAAAAACACTGAGATGGTTTGGCCATGTGACAAGAATGGAGAGTGAGAGACCAATGGGGAGAAAGTATGTGAGTGAGGTGGGGGGGAGGGGGGGGAGACCAAGGATGAGATGGACGGATGGAGTGGAGAGGTATATGAGAGAGGAGGGTATAAGTTGGGGGGAGGGCAGCAAAATGGCAGGGGACTGGATGACATGGAGGCAATTTGTGTGTGGCCACCACTTACGAGATTAAGGCATCAGGCCATAGATGCCATATTCATTGTTCGACATCATCAGGAAAAATATATAGGAAAGAAATGGGAACTGTACTTTGTTTTTGTTGATATGGAGAAGACCTTTGACAGTCTTTAGAGAGGTGGTGAAGTGGGCAATGAGAAAGCTTGGGATCGAGGAGTGGCTGATTATAATGGTTATGGCCATGTATGTGGGTGTTCGCACTGACGTAAGAGTGAATGGAGATTTGAGTGATGAGTTTTCCATGAATGTTGGAGTGCATCAGGGATCGGTTTTGAGTCCCTTGTTGTTTATCGTGGTACTTGAAGCCCTCTCACATGACTTTAGAAATGGACTCCTATGGGAGCTGTTGTATGCTGATGATTTGGTGTTGACTGCAGAGAGTGAAAGAGAGGAGGAGGAAAGAATTAGGAAGTGGAGAGATGGCATGGGGCACAAGGGCTTAAGAGTAAATGCAGATTAAACAAAAGTAATGCTAACTAGGGTTGTTGGCGGTACAGTCAAAGAAGAGGGAGACTGGTCATGTGCATTTTGCCACAAGGGCATGGGAAGTAATTCCATCCTGTGCAGTGTTTGTGATAAGTGGGTGCATAAGAGATGTAGTGGTATTGGAGGTAGACTGCGAGATAATGCTTATTTTATGTGTGCGGGGTGTCGGGGAGAGCAGGTGGAAATTGTCAGGCGTGAACTCGCTGATGAGTCTCTTGAGTGTGTGGAAGAGTTTTGTTATTTGGGAGACATGTTATGTGCTGGAGGTGGGGCTGGAGCTAGCTCTGTGGCTAGAGTGAGGAGCAGTTGAAAGAAGTTTAGTGAGTTGTTGCTTTTCCTGACATTGAGAGGGCTCTCCCTACATGCTAAGGGATCTTTGTGTGCAGCATGTCTTAGGAGTGTAATGCTGTATGGCAGTGAGACCTGGGCAGTAAAGGAAGAGGACATTCGCAGGCTCAACCATATGGAAATGACAATGATTAGGTGGATGTGCAGTGCATCCCTGAGTGCAAAGCCTGGGGAGGCTAGGTTTACGATGGAAGAGTTGAGAGGTAGGATGGGACTGGAGTGTATTGGTGTTGTGATGAAGAGAGCTAGATTGAGGTGGTATGGGCATGTGGCGAGGATGGGGAATGATAATTGGGTGCAGAAAATGAGATGCATTAATATTAGGGGTGGGGTTGCAAGGGGTAGGCCAAAAAATACCTGGGACATGGTCAGTAAGTGTGACCTCAGGGTTAAGGGACTGAACAGGGAGGCTGCCAGAGACAGAGCAGCATGTTGGAGCCTTCAAAAATGAAACAAAATGAGATAGAAAGTTAGGTAGATGCATTTCCCAGGATATCAGAGTAGTTTCTTTGTAACTTTGCTGCTGCCATGATAGGGTTCTTGAGTACTTCTCACCTCAGAAGAGTATCTGTGACCTTAAAAGTTTTGTGTGGTCAATCAGAACATGGATAAATTGGCAGGAGTTTAACAGCTGGCAGGCAACTTGATAATGGCTTCAGTCTGTAGTGTTTCACTTACAGTCAGGCAGTTTCTTTAACAAGGACCTTTTCTTTTTGTAAGCTGAAGATTCTAACCATTTTGTTGCATTACATGCTTTTTCCAGGCATCTTGAGCAAGGACTAGGAAAAACTGGGAGGGTCAAAACACACACACACACTTCCGTTGCCGACGAAAGTATGACTCGAAATCTCTTGTTAATGAT
>JAGKTI010016191.1:0-19662 GCA_018397915.1 Birgus latro
GCACTGCAGCCTTAGCACCCTCATACATACTCTTCACTGCCTTCAACAACTTCCCATCCACTCCATATATTCTTAATACCTTCCACAAACCCTGTCTATCCACCCTGTCATATGCTTTCTCCAGATCCATGAATGCTTCATACAACTTCTTGCCCTTCTCTAGAAACTTTTCCAATAAGGATCTGAGAATGAATATCTGGTCTACACGACCTCTTCCCTTCCTACTTGTTCTTCTCCAACTAATTCCTCAGTAATTTCCCTAACTCTGTCAATAAGTATCCTACCATATACTTTCCTATTACACTGAGAAGGCAAATGCCCCTATGGTTACCACACACTGCTTTTTCCCCTTTTCCTTTGTACAGAGGAATAATTATACCTGACTTCCAATCCTCCGGGACTCTACCCTCCTCCCAAGCCAATCTGCACACCTTCCACATCCATTCTATTACTATCTCTCCCCCATGCTTCAGCATTTCACCACACACTTCATCAGTTCCTGGGGCTTTCCTAATTTTAACTTTCTTCATTACTTCCACCACTTCCATCCTGGTGATTTCCTCTCTTCTCACAACCTTCCTTCTCCCTGCCGTTCCCCAGCCACTTATACTTGCATTACTTTCATTCTCTATGTTCAACAGTTCATTAAAGTGTTCACTCCTACTTTTTCTCCCTTCTCCACTAGTAATCTGCCATTTTTATCTTGCACACCCCTACACAGTTGTTGACTTTATATTTGGGTTTTATTTGCCCCTGTGTAGAGACAACTCCCATATGTGGGGAGGCACCCCCCATACAGCTCTTCTCAAAAAGGTGGAGTCAAAGACTTTTCATTTCATTAACTCTCCTCCTCTTACTGACTCCCTTCAACCTTTGTCTCTTTGCTGCACTGTTGCATTGCTACTGTTTGTCGCTACTTCAGCGGTCACTGCTCCTCTGAACTATCTGCTTGCATCCCCCCACTACTACGACGGGCACGTAACACCCGTCCAGCAACAAATTCTCATCCTTTTTCTGTCCAACTCTCTAATGCAAGAGTTAACCGTTACTTCCAGTCGTTCATAAATGCAACAGGTCATCTCTGGAACTGTCTTCCTCTGTCTGTGTTTCCTGCTGCCTATGATCTCCAGTCTTTCAGGCGCAATGTGTCAAGGCATTTCGAAATGTATGGATCTTGAACTTGCTCTCTGTTACCTTGCTTTTGTTTTTTCTTGGGAACAATTTGTGGGCTCCTAGCCTTTGGTTCCTTCTTCCTTACATTAAAAAAAATAAAATTCTAGTATTATATGCTATATGGAAATTAACTACAGTACAATTTAATTTCTGTATTGTTATGCACAATAAAATGTACTTTTTTGTTCATGGAAAATGTATATCTGTCCCAACAGTGTCACTAGAGCACATCACACGCCTCTCCCTGCCTCACAACCGTATAACTGTTGTGCCACCAGCCATCGCAAATCTTGTCAACTTAGAGATACTGAACCTCTTCAATAACCTCATTGAAGAGCTTCCCACTTCCATCTCCTCTCTTAACAAGCTCCGTATCCTTAATGTGGGGTAAGTCATGAGAAGCTTAATACAATATGTCAGCATGTGAAAATATGTGAGGAAATGAATGGTGATGAAAGTTAGGATTCTTGGGGAAGAAGTAAACAATGAATTACAGCATTTAGCTAGTACCATTTCTGTAACTGGTGAGAAAAATTCACAACCTTATGAGTGTGTCTGTAATTTTCACTAATCTAAAGAAGTCTTTCCCCTTTGCTAATCTGTCTTCCCTCCTTAAAATAGCCATGGTACCTAAAATCATCCTTAGCTACTGAACATGAATATTAATGTACCCACCAATCACCATTATTCCTTCCCCTGGCAATTGTCTTAGAGTCTCCCGAGTAGTCATTCTCCACTTAGCTACAAGCACTGACAACATTGATGTTGTGAAAGGTAACTTGGAGTATGATAGACTGAATAAATTTTGATGATTAAAAATTATATTGTTGTTTAACCCAGGTCTGTCTGGCCAAGCAGACCCATCAACCAGCTGCCTCTGTGGGGCCATCTTACAGGTTCAGTACAGTACGTAAAACATTTAGGGATCTGATGCCTCTGTGTGGTAAACAGTTCCTCACTTGGATCAGACCAGGGTCTTTCCTACAGTGAGGTACAGGGAAATAGGAGGTTTGGTTCATAGGTGAATGTCACTGCTTCTCCATCCTGAGAAGCACCACCATGCACAGGTTCCTTGTCGACACTTGATTAAAAAATATAAGGATCTTGGAGGTTTTAGTTGTTTAGTCTGGGCCCAGCGATGTCCCCAACTTCCATTCTACCAGGGCAGCAATTGTAATGTACTGTAGTGAGATATCACTTCCTTTGGGTGGCTCTTGTTTGTTCCTTACAAAAGAGAACCTTTGACTTTGCAGAAGTTCTGCTTTTTCAGCATCGATCACCACTATTGTAGGTTATGAGAAGAAGTAATACAAGATTATGTAGTGTACAAAGTTTTTACATAGAGCAGTAAGCTTATATTGTCTGTTTATTGTATGCTCATCATCCACTCACTTGATGTAGTGTTGCTCTCGGGTTCCTGCCCTTTCCTCTCTTCCTCCCTTCTTTCCTCTACTGTCTTTCTTTCATTCATCCTTTCCTCTTCCTTCTGTCTGTGGTTGACTCTACATTGAGTGACAAGCCAAATGGTTTCCTGTGCACCAGAAAACCATTTACTATGCTGGGTGGTAACCATGTAACCAAATTATGGCGCCTGTTGGTTTAGTGGGTAATTATGGCACTCCAGTCGGATTGAGCCAGTGCATGTTTATATCCAAAGGGTGGTTGGGGTTCATTGCTCACATAATGCCACTCAGGGGTGAGTGAGGCTGGCATTCTCATCTTAAATGTCAGGACCAACTTGTCTAGCCCGAGGCTTCTACACTCCTCGTGGGGCAACACAGGATTAGATGATGATATGATGATGTTAACAATAGCATTATTCCTATACTCAAGCTTATGCCCTGCTGTGTTGCAGGATGAACCGTCTGGATGCTCTTCCACGAGGCTTTGGCTCTTTCCCAGTGTTGGAGGTGCTAGATTTTACATACAATAACATCTCGGAGGAGGAGTCACTCCCTGGCAATTTCTTCATGCTTGGTGAGAATTGTAGCTAGTAATTACTAGTTTAATGATAACCATTTGTAGAGCAGGGATTTTCCCCAGCTATAGGAAATTGTCTGAAAAAGGTTACAGGGTGTGACCTCAGGGATAAGAGACTGAATAGGGGGGCTGCCAGAGATCCAGCAGCCTGGAGAGCCACCATTAGGTGACCATGGCCGACGCATGCAAGCATGTTGGAACATTAAACAAAAGAAAACGAAATGTGAGTATGAAATTCTGAAGTAGCATTTTGCCTTACAGGGAACTGATTGTATGAATAACCTATTTTGAATATATGGAGTACTGTAGCTTTACCAGATTACTGATCAGTAATGTGTAAAGCAGGATTTTCCCCTCAGCTGAATAAAATTGAGTGATTGTTACCAGTATAATCAAGTGGCGTGTTCCATACAAAGAGGTAATTGTATGATTGTGGTACCCATTTTTAGGTATTTGTTAACTTGTAATATCAACAATATGAGTTATATTTTTAAATGTTTTGTTGTGATAAAAGTTCACTTTATCATAATCTCACAGTAGGCCACTTCAGCTAGCATATTTGTCCGGGGTTTGTGTTTCCTCTCCTTACATGGCAGTCTTGTTTCATATACTGTACCCAGTACTGCATTTATTAATATTATCTAAGCTCTGCATTGTTTTGTACAGTATTAGAAGTGTGTTACTGTATACTCCTATTTGTAGATACGCCTAACTTTGTTACTAAGGCATCATCTCATCTTCATATACTCAGCCAAAAACATTCCCTTGTAACAGTGTACAGCACTATGTTTTTATCACAATCAGAAGTGGCCTACTGTAAGAGCATTGCCACACCCCTTTTATAGTGGACTATGAGGTTGTCCAACAGTAACAAGGTGGTAGGTTGATAGGTGGTGGCGACCATCATCCACTCACGTGATGTAGTGCTGCCCACTTCTTCCTTCAGTTTTATCATTACTTTTCTATGTCTTTCCTGCTTTCTTCTTATTAATCCCATCTTTCCTGCCACTTTTTATTACCCTTCTTTCCTTTTAAGATGGCTTTACACTGAGTGACATGTCTTATGGCTTCTTGTAAGCCAAACCATTTACAGCGTTGAGCAGTAACCTCATAACCCACACACCCTCCCAATATGTCAGTGAGTGGGTTGGCGAAGGGTTAGTGCCCATCCCTTTAAAACAACTAACTCAAAGACAAACGGCCACCACTTACAGGATTATGACGTCTGACCATAGATTGATAGATAAAACAACAGCAAACACATTCAGAAAGAGGCAAGTTACATAGCCCATTATTCTTATAGGTATTTACCATTTATTATGTGTGTTGGTATAGTTGTTATACCATATTTTTTTTTTTTTCATCCACAGAGTCTCTCAGAGCCCTCTACATGGGAGACAATGACTTTGAAATTTTGTCCCCAGAGATCAAGAACTTGAAAAACCTGCAGATTGTGAGTAATATTTTATATATGTTGGCAAATCACAGGATATGGCTGTGGAGGCTTTTGATTAGTGTGGTCTTGCTGACTGAGGCAGCAAAAACATTGTTTTTTATGTCAGAGTATCTTGGTTTCTTCATCTTTCAGCTTTTGCAGTCTTTTACATTAACATCACCTTTTTCTTCAGCAATATATATATATTTTTCATTCTCCCTTAACATATATACAGTAATTTCTCTACTATCCGGACGTCCACTATCCGGATGCATCACTATTTGGACATGGCTGAAACCCCCCACCCCCCACCCCCCAAAAAAAAATCCAATTTTTTCCGACCGCGTCAGTTTGAATTTCCCGCCTGCGCCAACTAGCTCCCTTCCCGCTCAGTCTCCCTCCTACTATTCTGTCTCAACTCCCATGAACAGTGGATGGCTGTCCGATCATTTGCGGTATTTTTGTTCTTGTTTAAATAATCAAAAGTCACAGTGCTAAGGATTAAGTGTAGTTAAACACTGGATTACTGGACATGCTTCAAGAGCAATTATGACCACTGTAAAAACCTTAGAGATGGGGGTAAACAACAATCATGGTCTGTAAGTAAACATTGTCAACTGCAAAATATTTTCCATAATCACTTCTAAATCCTCATTCTCTGGTTACATTTTATTTACTTCATGCTTTGTGTCCCATATTTGAGTGCACAGGCTGTGAAAAGGTGATTCTCTCAGTAATAATCATGTCTATTCCTTACGTTCATTATGTAGTCAGCTGGCGAACACCCCTGCCTTACTCACCTCAAAATCATCATTTTGGTGTTAAAATTTGATTAATTCATGCTCTGTGCCAATTACTTATGTGAATGGGGTCTTAATTAAGTGCTATGCATGTCCGGTAGGGAGTTAGGTAGGTGGTTTTCTGATTTAGGTTAGGTTAGGGTCAAGAATGACTGGTGCTGTAGGTGAACAGTGAATACCTTTGCCATACCTAACTCTTTTTCTGGTAACAGTTTATTTATTTGATGCTTTGTATCCCGTATTTTAGTGCATAAGATATGAGAAATGATGATTTTCATAGTGATAGCCACGTCCGATACTTACTTACACTAAGCTGCCAACTCGTGAACACCCCTGCCTTACTCACCTCAAATTCATCATTTTNAAGAATGACTGGTGCTGTAGGTGAACAGTGAACACCTTTGCCATACCTAACTCTTTTTCATGTAACAATTTATTTATTTGATGCTTTGTATCCCATATTTTAGTGCATAAGATATGAGGAAATGATGATTTTCATAGTGATAGCCACATCCGATACTTACTTACACTAACCTGCCAACTCGTGAACAGCCCTGCCTTACTCACTTCAAAATCATTTTTGGGTTAAAATTCAATGAATTCATGCTTTTTGTCCATTATTTAATGCATATGGTGTGAGAAAGGGTGATTTTCATAGTGATTTCCATGTCTGATACTTACTTACACACTGGCAAGTTGTGAGCACCTATGCCTTACTCACCTCTAAATCATCATTTTTTGGTTAAAATTCAGTTAATTCATGCTTTGTGTGCATTATTTATGTGAAAGGGGCCTTAAATAAGTGCTATGCATGTCTGGTAGGGAGGTAGGTAGGTGGTTTTCTGATTTAGGTTAGGTTAGGTTAGGGTCATGAATGACCAGTGCAGGAGCTTCAGGGCCAATATCCGGACAAGACCAATATCCGGACAAGACCATTATCCGGACATGCCTTTAGCTCTATTACATCGGATAGTGGAGGGATTACTGTATATGTACAAGTGTTATTACCTTGCCTTCTCTTACTGTTACCAGTACTATTGCTCTTACAGCCAAGAATTTGTGATCTGTTACTTTTACTATTACTATTACTTTGAAAACTCTGTAATAGTCTGTTACAGTTACTATTACATATTACTATTACCCCATGTCTGGTTATCACTTACCATGACAGGGGATAGAGTAATGCTTATGTGTTGGGGAGGGATGTATCACCCTCACTTTTAACAAAATATTCATAGTGCCTGTAATTCCTTTTGTGGAAATTAATAAAATGTTTCCATAAACATGCATGCAGACAGTGCCAGGATGACGCTGCCAGGGTGCCTCCTTTGTGTTACGTAACTTACATAGCCAGTCACCTGCTTTTGGTTGAACTCGCATCCATCTATGCATCTCACTCTCACATTTAATGAGCAATAAATGAGTTACAAGCCAAATGGTTTCTTGTACACAAGGAAACCATTTACTATGCTGGGTGGTAACCATATAACCAAATGATGGCATCTGGTGATGAGTGGGTAATTAAGGTGCTCCAATCGGATTGAGCCTGTGTAACTTTATATCCAAGGGGTGGTTTGGGTTTATTACTCACTCAGGGTTGAGTGAGGCTGGTCACTCTCATCTTAAATGTCAGGACCACCTTGCCTAGCCCCAGGTTCCTACACTCCTCATGGGGCGACATAGGGTTGGATGATGGATGGATAGATGAAAATATTTTTAGTGTCTGTAGCTCGTTGTGAGGAAAATAATAAAATGTTTATGTAAACTTGCACACAGACGCGCGGTGCCAGGTTGTCTCCTTTGTTATATATCATACGTAGCTAGTTGCCTGCTCCTGGTTCTACTCATATCCATCTATGCCTCCCACTCTCAGTAAATAACAAAATATTTTTAGTGCCTGCAACTCCTTCTGAGGAAAATAATAAAATCTTTATGTAAATACTGTATGCTTATAGGTGCATAGTGCTAGGCCGCCTCCTTTGTGTTAGTTAACTTGCATAGCTAGTTGCTTGCTTTCAGTTTTACTTATATGCATCTAAGTGTATCTGTTTCACCTTTAATAGATAACAAAACATTCTTAGTGCCTGTAGTTCCTTCTGTGGAAAATACTGTAATGAAATGTTTCCCTAAACATGCATATAGACGGTGCCAGGGTGATGCTGCCAGGCTATGTCTTTTGTGTTGTGTAACTTCCGTAGATAGTTGTGTGCTTTCAGTTCATCTCATATCCATCTATGCATCTCACTCTTACTTTTAATAAGTAATAAAATGTTGTTACTTATTAAAAGTAAGAGTGAGATGCATAGATGGATATGAGATGAACTGAAAGCACACAAAGGCCATGTTGACACATCACCGCACGGGACTTTGGACTGTTGACGCTCAGCAGACCACGTTTTGGAGGGAGCTGATTTAGGGATTTTCTCCCGCAAACAAGATTCTTTCTCATGTAACAAGAATCACGGTAGAGTTTATCTCTCCATGTAAGAGATAAAAATTGGAACGTGCGTAATCAGAAGGGTCGCTGTACAGTAGTTCACTAGGTTAACATTGCAAATGAGGGCTGGATAACAACAACATCAACAGCAGCAATAGGGCTAGAATGATGATGAAGATGTTAACATTCTGTAAGTTTAAGACATTTCTTGCTAAACACTTACTGAGTAGACTGTACTGTGCAAGTTGCACTTTAACAAACACTTTATTTCACTTTTATGATACTAGTATCATCTCATAAAAAATATTATTAACATGAGTAATTTTGTGTATGTTTGCAACATTTTTATTGCCATATTTTATTTTACTTAACTGTATATAAACTTTTTAGCTGTGCTTACGTGACAATGACCTGATAGCAGTTCCTCGGGAGGTGGGAGAACTGACCCGACTACGAGAGCTTCATCTCCAGGGCAACAGGCTGGAGGTCCTACCTCCAGAAATCGGTGAGACCTCAGTTGCACCAAAGGTTACCTGGCAGTGGAAATTGAAAGTTTTACAGTATGTTCAATTTTGTAATTTCAAAGATACCAGGTGGTCTAATGTCAAAGGTGTCAAATGGGATGAAGCATATATGGTGTGCTTTGGTCTGAATCCTGCACATGTGGTTGGATGTTTTTTGATGACACAGTATCAGTGAGGGTGTAGGTCAGTCACCCACTCTTACTTATTTGGGATTATGGTTACCTTAGTTAATCTTAAGTTCTCCGCACCTCATGAAGGGTAATATGGAAGTGACTACTGCTTAGTCCACACCAAAGATTCTTCTTTATTTTAATAAGATATCAAGGAGAGGTGACATTACTATCAAAGCAGAGGAAGAGTGTCCATATGCAGTTTGCCACAGGGATGTGGGAAGTAACTCCATCTTGTGCAGTATTTTTGATACATGGGTGCTTAAGAGATGTAGTGGTATTAAAGGTAGGCTGTGAGATAATGCTGATTTTGTGTGTGTGGTGTGTCAGGGAGAGCAATATAGAGATTGCTAGGCATCAAAAGATTGATCTTGCTCATGACTCTCTTGTGTGTAGAAGAGTTTTTTTTTAGTTGGGGGACATGTTATGTGCTGGAGGTGGGGCTGGAGCTAGTAACTCTGTGGCTAAGGAGTGGTTGGAGGGAGTTCAGGAAGCTGTTGCCCCTCCTGACATTGAGAGGGCTCTCTCTGTGTGTTAAGGGATCTTTGTATGCGTCATGTGCTAGGAGTGTAATGTAGTTTGGTAGTGAGTCCTGGGCACTAAAGGAAGAGGATATTCACGGGTTCATACATACAGCAATGTCAGTGATTAGATGGATGTGTAGTGCGTCCTTGAATGTGAGGCCTTGCAGGGGGTGGTGGGGGCTAGGTTTATGATTAAAGAGTTGAGAGGAAGGATGGGACTGGAGTGTATTGGTGCTCTCATGAGGAGGGGCAAATTGAGATGGCTTTGGCATGTGGAAAAGATGAAAGATGACAGTTGGGTGTGGAAGGTGAGAAATGTGTACATCGGGGATAGGTTTGCAAGAGGCAGATCGAAAAAGACCTGGGACGAGGTCAGGAATAAGAAACTGAATAGGAAAGCTGCTAGAGATCAAGCAGCATGGAGAGCGCCATATGGTGATCAAGGCCAACACATGTTGGAGCCTTTGAAAACGATATGATATACCCTAACAAATATAATTGCCAGACAATTGTATTTGGCTTACAAGAATCCTCTCATGTTGAGGGATTTGAAAGTGTTGTCCTAAATCCCATCAGTCTGTTTCCTCCCCCCACACATTTGGGTGTTACCAAACAGTTCACCCATCTGAGAGAGATCCCTTAGCAGGAAGAAATTGGAGTACTGCTGTAGATTTTACACTCTGTATATTTATATAATGAGAGTGCATAGCTTGCCTTTTAGGTGTCACGTATACCTCTTAATGTGAGTGCTGATACTTTTAGTTGCTTTGATCTCTGACTGTCACATATTAGTTCTCTAATATTTAAATTACATCCCTCTATCTGATTCCCAACATGGATTTCAGCTAAACACTCAGCTACCACATACAGTACCTTTCAGAGCTGATTCAGCTTATCCTAGATGACTTTAACAAGAGGCAATTGCCATTAAGAACCATGCTAGCAGCAGTATACATAAAAAAGGCTTTTGACAAGACAGTGGTAGTTGGGGGTGCACACTAGCCATTTATTCATGTAGTCATGTCCACTGGTGGCTCTACACTAAATGATAAGCCAGATTATTTCCTGTAACCCAGGAAGCCATTTACTGTATTGGGTGATAGCCATGAAACCAGATTAAAGTCTAGTGGTCTAGTTGGTTAAGGGGCTCTAACCAGATGCGGCCCATCCAAGGGATGGTTGGGGTTTCTTGCATGCATAAATGCAGCTTGGAATCGATTAACCTAGCCCTGGGCCCTATTCTCCTGATGGAGGGTGGGGGGGGGAGAAAGCTGGTTGATAGATACATTGGGTAGTTTAATTACACTGTAATATTTGTCATTACTTCTCTCCTTTCCTTGTAGGTCAGTTGGACTTGCTGGGCAATCGGTGCTGCTTGCGTCTTGAGTGCAACCCTTGGGTACCTATGATTGCTGACCAACTCCTCCTTGGTCCCTCCCATGTGATGGACATGCTGCGTAATGAGTCATACAAGTTGTGAGTACTGTACTGGTAGTAGCTACATCTTGAGTTGTAAGGGTTGTAAGACTGCAAGAAAAGTATAATGCGTTGTACTGCACCATGTACATTAGTAAGTTATAGGTAGTAAGAAATCTTCCTCTAAGGAACACTGCCTTCTAATGTCGAAGAAATATTGGCATCCCAGTGATAAGTGGAACAATTATATATTAATGTGATGCAGCAATGCTAGTCAGGTTCATATCTAGGGTTCAGACAAAAGAAAAAAAAAGTGTTCTCTTTTCTGCCATTTCCCAAGCCTGCCCAGTAAGTTGTTGGCAGAACGTCTCCCATAAACCCCTATGACAAGTCCCATCAACCCATGGCTCCTCATCCTCAGCAGTGGTGGAGCAACTGGCCATGGTTATGGTCAGACCAATGCCAAGCCAGGGACATTAAGTGTTTGGGTTTGGTCTGACTGTTTTTGGAAAGTAAACCATGGAACATAAAACATCTTAACTCTGGCTAGCATTGCTGTGAAGGCACACAAAAGAAGGAACATGGTGTTAAAGATGAGGGTGAAGAAAGTTGAAGTTATGTTTAACAAATATTTCCTGCCCTGTCTATGCCTGATTGAGATGAACTACTGTAACTTGTGTCTTGATAGTACTATATTATCTCAGGGAGCATGGATGTGCCTGGGTTAGTCATAGTACCAACTTGCCTAGCCCCAGGTCCCTGTGCTCCTCATGGGGCAATGTATGATTGGATGATGGATGGATTTTTTTTTTTTTTTTTTTGATGGATGTATATGTGAGTAAGTTTGTGGGCAAAAGGAGACCTGTAAGGCCAAGAATAAATTATTTGATGTGGGACCAGCAAGTGAGTGTTCAAGAAGTAAGATATGGAAATTAAGGATGTAAAAGAATTGACAAAATAAAGCAGTAACGCATGTGAATAAAGGTGCACATGACATTCTTTTTTTTTTTTTTTCAACCCCTACACTGCGGGGTTGTCGGAGGTTTTCCATGTCATTCCCTTGGGGATATTCGCGCTCCGACTGGCTTTTTAAAAATATTTGCCAAAAATCAGTTATTAGTCCTAGAATATTATAATTACATATGCATATGGCACATACCTTCACCTTTCTCCTGGGATGTTTTTTTAGAACTCGTCGACTACCGTAGGACTTGTGGAGACTTCTGAAGTTGAGTAACTAAGTCTCCACTTCACACTTCCCGACATCCCCTAATCTGAATACCACTGCCAGATATTATCACTAGAAACACTATTCAATGATTTCCAAGTAGTTTGGAATCCATACTAAAAAAAAAAAACACTGAAAGCAATGTAAAGTACGAGCGCGTACAAGCCTCCCACTCCCACTAATTCGCCTTTGGTGTTCTGTCATTTCTTACTAATATACACACTCACACTTTATTATTTCTAGTACTTTATTTCACTTGTATATATCTGCAGTCCTTTATCTATTATTTCTAGTACTTTATTTCACTTGTATATATCTGCAGTCCTTTATCGCTTCCCACACGATGTTTAGTAGGGGTAGAGGTCACAGGGCCTTTTATAATAGGCGCAAAAGCGGCAGAAATGGACAGGCGTCATTTCACGGAGAAGGACGAGAGCAAACTGGCTGTATCTCGGTAGCGAAGAGTTGAAAATGTCAGCTGCTAATGTATATGCTAAGAAATAAGTCATAGGAAATCTAGACAATACATATAAATTAGGTAGTTCCAGGTGAATATAAATATCACTCAGGCTTCTCCCTTCCTTTCTTATACTGTATACATTTATATTACGAGAGTAGCTCATACGGCATATTTCACGGGAAAAAAAAGCAGGGGAAATTAGCGAACGAGTGCAGGTTGGATGTTGCTAAGTGATAATTAGCCAATTCCAGGTGTATGGCACTATCAGTTACCTTATTTTATATATATATATATACTGTATATGTTATTTTGTATAAGAATAGGGCATAGGGCTCATTTCAATGGATGAAAAGAGTGGAAAAATCTGGGGAAGATTTACTTAGCACAGAGCGGCTGAGCAAATGTGACTAGAGGGTAATGGAGGGGAGGTAGGGAGGGGAGTCTAGAATGGGGGAAAATGGCTAAATTGTCAACAATGGATGGGAGTACTGATGATATTAGCAGCTCTGACGATTGATGGACATTGGCAGTGCTGATAGATGATACAAGTCACCACCTGAAAGCCCGGGGGAATTAAAAAATAATACAGAGTCACTGAAGTGACTCCCCGCGGTATGATCCATTGCACCCGACCATCACAAAAGTGACGACCCGCGGTTAAGGGGTCAATGGATTTACAGTACTGTACTTATCCTTCATTTTTTTTTAGATTGTATCATTGAATGCAACATACTATACATGGGTTGCTTTTATTTTTTATTTTGAGCTAGGAATTTCAAATGTTTGAATGATGAGTGAGTGGATATGTGGCCAGTTTCAGTGGTCACTTTGTTGACATTTTCCTATCTTTTGTATTTTCTGTTTTTTTATTACGCGTATTACATAAAATTGAATTAACCCCCAGCACTCTTCCAATACACTCTACTTGATGTTTGGTCATTGATATGTTGTCAGAAGAGTATTGAGAGTCATCATCATCATCATCATCTAGACCTCCTTTCCCACCCTAGGGCAGGGTGAGGAATAGCAGTGTCCAGACAGCCCAAGTTTGCCCTATCCAATGGGCCATGCTTCCATTCACACATCATTCAAGTCCCCAGAATCCTGGCTCTATTTGATACGCTGAAAACATTCACCACATTCTTTAGCTTCACATAAACATATCCAATAGAGTCAGTCCGGACGCTGATGCATTTAAAAGGGGTGCCAAATCCCTGATTATGCTCTTCTTCTCACAACGCTCATCCATCCAGCTCGATCTCTTGTCAGTCCCCTAGCCTCACCGATTTCCATACCTCTCAGCCTTACACACTCATCCACCATATCCCTCACCTTCTCCTTGGCCTACCTCGCCTCCTCCCTCCTTCAAATTTGCTCAGATATACCTTTTTCACCACTCTCGTTATTCATTCTCTCCACATGACCATACCATCTCTGTACACTCTCTTCTATTCCGGTGTCCACAGGCTACCTCACTCCCCATCTTTCACGAATCACATTATTTCATATCCTATCCACTCTCTGTACTCCACATACATTCCTCAGCAGTCCCATCTACACTGCTGTCTTATCATTTTCATACCACACCATAGTCTCACATCGATATGTTAAAGGTATCACTAACATTCCTTCATGTAAGCCTCGTACAGCCGCAGAAGAAGCCTCTGTTTCTTATCAAGGCATTCATTGCTCCAGGTACTTTCCTTCCTTGTGTCACTCTACTTTCCATCTCTTTTGCACAATTTCCTCTCTTTTCTATATCTGTACCCAGGTTTGAACTCTCACCACTTCTCTCTCCATTCACTGTAACATCACACTGGGAGTCAGCTTCTTTCTCAGTAACCATCACTTTACTCTTTTTTACATTTACTTTAAAGGTACAATGCTCACAGACATCAACAAAATTCTGCACTAGTCTACCAAATTCTTGTTGTGTATTTTCAAGTAGCACTGCATCATCAGCTTACAACAAATTTGAGATATTCCTTCCATCACCATTCTTTACCAATGCCATCCCTCTCTCCATTACTAGTGTTTTTACTTCTCTCATCGCCCCATCCATATATATATATTGAACAAACATGGAGACATCATACAACCTTGTCGCACGCCCACACTGATTGTGAACCATTCATTCATATGTCCATTCACCCTGACATATGCATCACTACCATCATAAAAATTCTTGATGGCACCTAGCAGCTTACCATCTACACCGCACATGCGCAAAACCTTCCACAATCCATCTCTTTCTACTTTGTCGTATGCTATTTCCAGATCCATGAATGCCATAAACACCTCATAGTCCTTCTCACAAGCCTTCTCCACTATGCGTCTTTCTGCAAATATTTGATCCACAGATCCTGTGCTACTACTAAAGCTACCTTGTTCATCACTTACTAGGACTTCTGATATCTCTCTTACTTTCTCAATAGTAATTCTTCCATATGCCTTCCCTACCACACTCAATAATCTTATGCCACGATAATTCTTGCACTCACTTCACTCACCTTTATTTTTTTACAGAGGCACAATCACAGCCTTTTTCCACACTGCTGGCACATTTTCACTCATCCATGCCTTCTTACGCTTCTCCAACAGGCACTTCATTCTGCTCTCCTGACTGCACTTGATCATCTCTGCATACATCTCATCAACCCCAGCTGCTTTCCCATTTTTCAGCCACTTCACAGCATTCTTTACCTATTCGAATGTCGCATTTCTTGGCACTGCCTTCCTTCTTTGCAAACCCCCAAAACCAATCATGTTTACAGCCACTCTGCACTCTCTATTCCCATTCATCAGGCTTTCAAAATACTCTTTCCATCTGGTCCTTACTTCATCCCCATGGGTTGATAACCTGCCACTTGCATCCTTCACACTTTCTCATTTCTTTCTGCTGTCACTTCTGCATTTCTGAACCTCTTTCCAGAATAACTCCCCATTTCAGTAATTGGGAGTATTTAAGTTTTCATTCGTTCATTCATTCACTATCCAGTCCTATGTTATGTAATATTTTACATGGATGAGCAAAATAAATTGTGCTTTGTGGTTATCCTAAAGTATGCTGTGTGTGGATGGGGAAAAGGAGAGAGGGCTAGACACAATAGAAATGACCTGGTAGATGTATCTTTGAAGTTTTGTTTGATAGTTGTAGGTGGGAGCGATCACCATCCACTCACTCAGTGTAGTGCTGCTTTGGGTGTCTGCCATTTCCTCTCTCCCTTCCTTCCTCTTCTGTCTTTCTTTCCTTTATTCTTTCCTCTATGGGTGACTGTACACTGAGTGACAAGCCAAATGGTTTCCTGTACACCAGGAAACCATTTAGTATAGTGGTTGGTAACCATATAACCAAATTATGGTGTCTGGTGGTTCAGTGGGTAAGTAAGGCTCTCCAGTCAGAATGAGCCTGTGTAGGTTCAAGGGGTGGTTGGGGTTTATTGGTCATGTTATGCCACTCAGGGATGAGTGAGGCTTGTCACTTTCATCTTAAATGTCAGGACCAACTTTCCTAGCCCCAGGCTCCTATGCTCCTCATTGGGCAACATAGGGTTGGATGATGGATGGATGGATTTGGGTTATGTGACCTGTGGTAGTGGGGAGACTGAAGTTGGAGCCATTAGAGTTAGGAGTGAGTGGAAGAAGTTCAAGGAAGTGTTACCTGCTAACCTGAGAACTACAACTTACCTCGCTCGATGCCCAGCAGGCTACTGAGACTTTCGTTACTTGTGTCAGGGGAGGGGTGGGGGGGGTGGTTCACACTTTAATATTAGGGCAACAGGTGACTGATGACTTGATTTTGATCATGTAGACTTGTAGAGGCAAGTTGAGTTTGTTTTCAACTGGTTCTCCCCATTCATCTCTTCCCTGCCTGTTAATGTTTCTCCCCCTTTTTCATTTTAATGCAGTTCCTCCTGAGAATTTTAATCTTAAAATGTGTCCCATGACTATACTATTGCAGATATTGACTTAAAAAGTTGCGTAGTTAAATACTTTAAAATACAGTATGATGTTTCATCTCATCATGTTAAAAAGTGTTTTTGATAGAAATAAAAGTTTTGTATATTTTCATCATCAGACAAAACCTTTGCACTTAATGCATAATGGTGTATCTGTGAGGGTTATTGACTTTATTCTAGACCTATACTTATTTTAGCATATTGTCTTTCATAGCAAGGACATAACACTGGTTTCTGATATTATTAGAAAAATGATTTTTAAGTTTTTATTTATTTATTTATTTTTTTGTGCACAGTGGGATCGTTGGGATTTCTTAATGTTGCAGTTTATGGGTGAACATTAATGGAACTCTTGCATTGAGGAAATATTGTGTGTTTTATGCATGAAAATAATGCAGTAGTGCTTTATGGTAATGAAACTTGGGCAGTTTAAAGGATGATGATATTAGTAAGTTTGAGCATACTGAGAGGAATATGGTGATGTGATGCATGGTGTGAGATTGAGGTGGTTTGGACTGATTGTGAAAATAGAGGGTGAAAATTAAGTAGAAAGATTTAGGCATATGAATCTGATTGTAGAACATCAGTAGATAAACTTAATCTTAGACTTGGGATGAGGTCCTACAGATTGACCTCTTGGGATTTTAAAGATGCTGCCACATGTCATATAACACATAGACATCATCACATGAACAATGCTGACATTTGAAGACCTGTAGCCCACTAAAGACTTAAAATGAAAAATTACTAAAGTATACCCTTCCACTTTATTAGTAAATTTATCACATCATTTTAAATACTGTGATGTGTAAATTGGTATTGGTAGAGGCCATGTTTTATCTGTGTATGCATGCTTGCATGTGTGTGTGTGTGTGATTTTCATATTGATTGATGTCTTACTATCAACAGTGTGTACCAGCGGCACATCTCAAGCAGCAGCATGCCACCGCCCAAGAATTATGAAGCCAAGAACAGGAAGATCTCCCGCAAACGTGAAACTGCATAAAATGTTTTCCTTTATGCCTTCAGTTAGTTCACGGTACTATAGCGAAATGAAGTAATTTTCTCTACAAATACTGTATTTTACAGTATATGAAGGCCATGCTTGGCCTAACATTGCAGTATTGTATTTTTATAAACCTTCAGAAACTACTAAAGTCATCAATACTGTACTGTTCATTTGTGACCTGTCATTTTCCAATTTACTTTTATCACACTAGAACAAGGAAATGATGTGTCTTGCCTGATATAATGAGGTATTTGAAAATTCAGTATTTGGACTCAGTGATTACAGGGTCTCTTCTCAGCTTACATTGTACATTATTGTTATTATTATTATTTATTCTTGTTACTATTATTATTATTATTATTATATTCAGTACAGAAGCTGTGGTGAGGTAAAGTGGTATGATAATGATTTTTACACATTTAAGGAAGTCCACAGGAATAGTAGGTCCCTCATATAACACATCAAGCAAAATATATGAAGAAAATTGAGAGAAGAGGAGGTAATGACTTTGCTGATATTATTGATGAAGAGATAATACATACCCAGAAGATGTTAGGACAATAGTGTGGAAGGTTTTATCAAGTGAAGATATAGTCAAATTCATTTTTTGAGGAGCTGAATGTCTAAAAGGGATAGGAAGATCAGAAATCAGACAAGTTATAGCTTCATTATCGAGATGTTCTCTACAGTGAGAAAAATGCCAAGATCAGGTAATTAAAATATTATTATGTCCATGGTGATATTTAGATATTATATCCTGCCTGCATCAGGAAATACATGTACTTGTATTCTGTCAATCTTTGGTGGTAAGCTTTGTGTTCATTTTCATTTTTTATGCTGTATCCCCAATCTCATACATTTATAATATACTAGTGTTCATGTTAGGGAATAATTGAGTGTTGACCTAATTTTAATATAGTAGATAATGTTTTGTTGACTAAAAGTACTAAACCGCTTCAGTCTGATATTTTTTTGTATTTGTTCTTGTTTACTCCATATTATTTCAATTTAGGAAAAACCTTTCATACTGATGGGGTTAATGAAGGCCATAGTTAACCCCCAGCAGTAAGAAAAGTCTCCAGAACTTAATAAAGTTGTTTGGAGATAACAAGAAGGAAGCAAAAAATATTTTGTTAGATCATAAGTCACACTGTAACCCATAATTGACATTCAGTGCTAAGATTCATCATAAGCAGTCCATTCTTTAATACAAAATAATCAGTTAACTTTTAATGCAGTGGCATATTAAATTGATTTATTCTTGGTACCTCCAGATGATGGCTGTATCTAACCTAATGCCCCCTGTTGTGAGAAGTCTGTTTAAGGCTCAATATGATTGTGTGGAGGTACTTATAATAAAATGAAAATTCCACCATTGGACTGATGGAATTAAGCATCATCATGACAGTTTGTTGTGTGTTCAGAGTGATGTGACTGCTGATGTGTGATCACCTCCCTTCATTGAAATTGCCTCTAAGATTCATATGATTCTGCTGTGTACATGCATAAGTTGGACATAGTGTCTCTTTATGAATGCAGATCTTGTGGTGCAAAGTGATTTTTGTATTTGAAATAACTGTGTGGTAATGGAGAGTGAAATGCTTGTATCAGTCATCAGTAACCGACATATTTTTGTTTTATTTTTTAACAACTGTCACCTAAGATGAAACATGAGAAATGATACCTGGTTCTAAAAAATTTCTGAATGCTAAATTATACTCTTGTAAGTTTGCAATGAATGGAAGGCAATGATTGACTGTGTGTGTGGTTGAGAGGATGTGTAATGGATGCAAGAGTATATAGAGGTTGGGGAGTGGACTTTCTGACCACCACTTGGTGGTGGCCAGAATCAGAATCCAAACAGGGTGGAGGAAGAGAAGAAGGGAAGGACAGGAGGAAGTATTTGTTACAAGGAGGGTAGAAAAGTTACAAGAGGATGGAATAAAGGCTGAATATAAAAGGGAAGTGGAGGAGCGATTGGGTAAATATAGATTGGAGCAGATGGGGGAAGTGGAAGGTGTGTGCAAGGTATTCACAGAAGAAATCTGTGCAGCATGTCAGGTGGTGTGTGGGGTGAAGAGAAGACGAAAGGGGGTTCAGGGAACAGCTGGTGGACTGAAGAAGTGAGAGAGGCTGTGGCACAAAAGATGAAAGCATATAATGAGTGGATGAGGAATAGGGGCGTTGAAGAAGCTGAGAGACGGATGAGAGAGTTATATGTAGTGAGGAGGAGAGAGGTGAAAAGATTAGTAAGTGAGAGTAAGAAGAGAGTGGATGAGGAATTTGGAAGGAATTTGAGGGCAAAGTGGAGGGAATGTAAGAAAATGTTCTGGAAGGAGGTAAAGAGAGTTAGACAGGGTGCCAGCGAAGTCAGTGGGGGTGTGAAAGGTAAAAATGGTAGATTACTAGTGGAGAAGGGAGAAAAAGTAAACAGATGGAGAGAACACTTTAATGAACTGTTGAACATAGAGAATGAAAGTAATGCAAGTATAAGTGGCTGGGGAATGGCAGGGAGAAGGAGGGTTGTGAGAAGAGAGGAAGAAATCA
>JAGKTI010016194.1:812-19659 GCA_018397915.1 Birgus latro
GTGCGTAGGTAAGCACCTGTCTGTGTGTGTGTGTGTGTGTGTGTGTGTGTACGGCGTGTGGGTGTGTGTAGGTAGAGTAGCACAATGTCACCACCTGGTACATAATTTTAATAAAATAATAATACAAAGAACATGAGTGATGCAGGAACAAGATAAACTCATATTCAAATTATTTTAACATTACCATAAATAACAATTTACTTTCCTCATAACTTTAAAATTAATTCAGGTCAGTGAAAAAATAAGCCTGTTTTTAACCATTCATACAACTTTCATTACACTAATTTTTGTAAACTTTATACAAGATTTTTGCATTTAAAATGGTAATCATGTATTCAGTATTTCAACCACGTGTAACTTTTTTTTTCAATTTTTCTTTCACATTGTCCTATATCTTTACTAAAATTAATCTTGTTTATGGGAACTCGCCTTCCTCCCCCCCCCCAAAAAAAAAAGCCAGCTCATCGGCTAAATCTACTACAGCACAAAGATACTTTTATTAAACTTAATGACATAACCAAGTGAAAAATACCTGAAACGATGAACTTACGTGGTCATAACAACAATGGGGATGTCAGCTGGTTAGAATTCCCGTCAGGCATCACAGAAGAAAAAAAAAGCAAATCAACTCAGCAAAACTTGCTCTTTCACCTTTTTTCAACTTCAAATATTAATGCAATACCAAATTTTCCAGTATTTCTGTAGCCGAGAGTGAATATTTGCTTAGTTTTTGAGTCGTGGGATACACATAGTGGCACACATCGGGAGGACGGCTGCTTACATCCTCCCTTTCTCACATTTCGCGCACGACTGACTGGCGGGAGCTGTGGAAGGGGTTGTCAACTAAAATTTCTAAACACGCTAAACTTGCGCTCAAAGGTCGCTAGGATGTTGAGTACAGTACCTTTAACTCCATATTACAAAAACGGTGCTGAAGCCCCTGAAGCCATTAGTATGTCAATAAGATTATCTGAAAGTCACTAGAATGCCTTAATAGCTACCTTAATCTAAATGCTGTAAACTACTACTTAATGAAAGTGAAGAACTCTCGACCTGGCAAACAAAACGCTAACTTGGCAACTCTCGAGAGGTGGGTGAGCACCGAGCATTGTATCTTCCCTCCGTCTCCCCACGGACTCTCACCTCTGCCGGTTTGACCAATCAGAAAATTTTCTTACAAATAGTGCGTTGTGACTAGCTAATATCATAGATGACATATACATACGGTGTACTCTAGTGTGACCCATTTTTTTCTCATTTTACCTGCTACCCACACCTGTCCAGGTGTCAAAAGCGTCCGCTTTCGTTGTAGAGATTTTAATAATTTTCAAGACATTTAACAATATCTTCTCTCCACTTTCTAAGGGTGAGTAACTGTCCGAAATGGGGGGCACGGTCGCGAAGTACAAGATATGAGATGATCACAAAACAGATTACACTTTTATCATATGTCTGATTATTCTGTAGGAAATGATCATAGGACAGGTTACATTAAATATTTCCGTTCTCTGCGGAAACCATGCATAATCTACCTTTCTGGTTGTTTCCCTCACCTGAATAAAGCCGATTTTCTTCATTTTAGAAGATACCGTGATAAAAGTGACAAAAAATTGATTTTTTCATTCTTTCTGGTGAGGGTGAGAAGTGCTTGTAAGTGTGATTGTTGTGTTGGAGTGGCTTTGGATGTGTATGTAGTGTGTGAACCAAGTGTAATTGGCCCGCGCAAGCCGACTGGATACAAGCTTACTTTATAGTATGCAACACTGGTTCTACCACAGCCCCCCTTATGTCCGCCAAAGCAGTACTTAATCGGAAGAACGCTCCCAAACTTTATCACCCTGGCGGGGCGCGAACCCTCGTTCTTCAGTGTACGAAAACGCACACTTTACTATTGTGATTTCTACAAGAATCCTCCTCTATGCTAAATAAGGTCATTTGGTAGTAGCACGAATTTTTAAAAATGTCATCGAACTGAAAGAATTAAAAGTGACCCCTCTACATCAATCTGCATGGTACAGTTTACTCTTTTATTTGCTATAGTTGCATGACATCTTTATTCTGATAATTGTAGACACTTACATATGAAGCTTAAGAGAGACTTCTCTGACTGAACTGGTTAATATGCAACAACGCCATATAGAAATAAACTGGGAATCAAGAGATAAAAGGAAGCCTCATAACCACTTCAGTATCAGGACATACTTATTCTTATCACCAGTCGATTTTATTCATCTTAAGAAACTGGGAACTAGAGTGATTAGGTATTCCCTTCATTAACCAATTCACCACCTGGGGATTCCTAGGCTGCATAAAGACATCACAACGGAGTTAAGCCGGCATGAATGATTCTATGGTCCATACTCGTCAGTTTTGGAAGGACTTCTAGCACCTCTCGGGGAGGTAGCTCGATCGGTAGAGAGTTGGCTTGCAGTCCCGAGGGACCCAGGTTCGAATCCTCGCTGGAGCAAGGAACAGTTTAAGGATTTGAATTTCATTAAATCAGGCTTTACTGATCTACCAGAAGACCCGCCGACATGTCGTAAAAATAACCTCGCTAATACCAATACACCAGTCCTGTATGAGACAGCCCTAGCATGTATTTAATATGGACGGTGGGTGTTAGCGCCGAAGTGGTGACATGTAGAGGTGTATGGTATGTAGGAGGACGGCTGGGCCTTGATAGCAGGCTGTAAAGCCTATGCCCAGAGTCGGACACATAAAAAAAAAAAAACTCCGCCTTACCGGTTTATTTCTGCATAAGGCACGTTGATATTCTCCTGTGTGATTCTACAGTATCCATGTCAGTTTAACAAAGATACATGCTGCAATGCCCACCCGGCGGAGCGACCCCGACACCACAACCCTAGGAGGAGGACAAGGGGAGGCGACACCCACCCTAAGAGGAGACCACGGGAAGGCTGACTGGTGCTACGCGCCACACCGACCGATGTCCCAAGTGACCTTATACCCCTCTTACCCCCAGCCAGACCTCCGGGAAGTGCATCGACCAGGTACATTACTCTCCAACAAGGGCAGCGCTCACCAGACTCGGGGTAGGCCTGACCCTTACACAGTCCCAAGTAGGCCCTCGGCTACAGAGTCCACCGGACTTGCGGCTAGAAGAGGGAGAGAGACCACCGGTCCTCAAAAACATACTACACCCCAGGGGAGCAGCGGCGCAGTAGAGACCACCAGTCCTGCTGTAGAAGGGGAGTCCACTGGACCTCCTTCTTCCACCACCCACTGTAGGGAGCAGGCGTCTCAGAACGCCCACCAGACGACCCTCGCCTGTTCTCCCAAGGAGGAGAGTGGAGCCGTGGTAGAGTCCACCAGACCTGCCACAGGGGGAGAAATCACCGGTCGTTCCCCAGCTGCAACTTTCCCCTGGGAGCAGGAGAGCAATAGAGTCCACCGGACCTATTGCGAGAGTCAAGAAGTTCACCAGACTTCCTCCTCCTGTTGCCCCGGGATGAGTGGTGCCCCGACAGAGTCCACCGGACCTGTCGGACAGAGGGAGAGCCCACCGGACCTCCCTCATCCACTCACCCGGGAGGGAGCTTGGGTAGAGTCCTCCGGACCTACCAGGCGGAAGGAGAGTCCAACGGATCTCCTTCCTCTGCCCCAGAGTGGAGCTCCAGCAGAGTCCACCAGACCTGCCAGGTCGAGGGAGAGACCACTGGCCGTCCCTCCTTCCGGAGGCTCCCTACAAGGGCACCGCCTCTGGCTCAGCCCTCCTCTCCAGAGGCTGAGTGAGACACCCCTCCTGCTCCCCCTCTTCTACAAAGGGCGGAGGCTGCTTCCCAGTCAGCCTACTGACGGAGAGTGCTTGGAGCGGACCTGTGGCGAAACTGGGAGTCCGGTCCCTGCAGCCCAGTCCCTGACGCTCCTAGCAGCTGACAGACTCTCCCAGAGCGGGCGGCCGCAGACAACCCCTGACGGCCTTCCCCTCCCAACGATTAAAAGGGATTAAGGAATCCCCCGAGCTAGACCTTACAGTGAGATCATATAGCCCCGCTAGGTAACAGGAGGGCGCTACCCCTCCCGGCACGGCAGTCCCGGGCGCGGCTCGAACTCGCGACCCCCCGGTCCCGAGCTTGATGCTCTACCTCTGAGCCACCGTGCCCCCCTCCCAACGAGACCACAGCCCCAGGACCTCAAGGGCCGCCCAGCAGCAGACCCCAGGCCCGGACCAGCCCAGACCCTCCTCCAGGACCCCCACCACAGCCAAGGGCAGGAGCTGGGCAGCGCGCCTTCTAGCCCTGTTTGGCCCCAGACCTGAGGGCCCCCGCACCCCTACGACCCCCGGCAGGAAAGGGCCTCCACACACGCCGCTCTCCAGCCTACACCAGACTCCAGACGTCGCCACACGAGGCCAGCATCCTTACTGGGAACGCACCCCTGATGGCCCTCCCCTTACGCCGGGCTGTCACTTGCACCTACCTGTGCTGCGACCTCAGTGCGCCTCGGTGTCTCACCAGTGACTCGTGCAACAACTGTGTCCCACCACAGTGCTATAGACTGAGAGTGTATTCCCCTACCCAGAGTGTCGTGACCCCCGTGTAATACCTGTACCCTCCCCTTTGTGAAACCCAGAACCTTATGACCCTGTGGAACATTAGTGCCCGTACAGAGCATAGTGACGTCCTCCCCCCGTGTAACACTAACCCATCTGTGATACCGTGACCCTTGTGTGTAAAGTGTACTATTATGTCTCATGACCCTTGTGTAGTATCTGTGCCCCAGTTGTAACTTCACGACCCCTGTGTAATGTCTTTACCCATCAATAGTGTCATAGCCCTGTGGAATACTTCCCCTTGGAGACACAGTGTTGTGATATATGCTCTATGTTGTCATATATATAGAATTGCCCTATGTACGTGTAGTGTTAAGTCCACTGTATCTGTGGTAATATACGTGTAAGACTGGTTAGCCTGTATTTGAACCCTATCCCTTGTCTGCATGCTCAAAGAACCCAAGCACATGCCTGTATCTGAGCCCAGGTAGTTGGACTCACAATATACTGCATAATACATGCCATACAAGAGACTTTATAGTTAGTATGAAATATATTTAACTAAGGAAGGTGCTAGAAAGTGTCCTAAGCTGACCAAAATACGGCTCTTATGTGAAGCTGGATGTCTATAATGGAGAGTTGGGTTGAGAAGAACTAGATCAAGAGCTGAGGTAGAAATAAGGTGAAGAAAGAATAAAGTTTAGAATGAATGTCTACCAAGTGCACAAGGATCATCAAGGTGGGTAGTGAATTTTTCTACGTTTCAATCCTTTCCAAGAATACATTACACAACCATTACATTTACATCCAGGCCCCATGCTGTGCTGTTGGGTGAACAAGGACACAAGGCAATCAGGGCATTAAGGTGGAGTGCGTTATACTGCGTTTTCGAGGGCCAACTTCTTGCTCCTCGAATACGTATGCTTATGATAGGGTTCTTAGCAAGACCGGGTCATTGCATACAACTGACAGAACATGGCATAAAAACTTGGCTGGGACCAAACTTACAAACATATATTGACCAAATTACAACTCCAGAACTAGATACGATATTACACAAATACACAAGACAGATGGTACAAAACAGATATACATAGACATTGGAGCTCGGGACAATTTACCAAAACACAGATCACTTATGACAGGACTTGGGAGTGTATATTGAAACATGGATACTTATGACAAGACTTGAACACTGAAGTTGTAGTATAACATGGATCACTTGTAATATAACTTGGGCACTGAAACTACATTACAATATATGGCACTTATACAATATTATGGACTGGAGACTGAGAGTTCTTGAGTGATTCACACTAAAGGGTCTGGTAGGAAGTTATTCACTGTTCATTGTTCCCCCCGTAGGAGGCACTGGACTGTGGTCGTAGGCCGGGTCTCCCAAGCTGTGCCGGTAGGCGGTGTAGTGGGAGGCCCGCCTCTCCTCGGGCCCCGACGTGGTGTCTCGGCCTCTGAGCTAGGGACGAAAAGGGAGAATAAGCGCGCTTGATGGCGCTGACTTCTGGGAGTGGAGGCCCAGTCTCCTGGGTCGGGTAGGCCTCGTATTGGGGTCCTCGGCACACCCCAGGGTGTCTGGGGGTTGCGGTCCCTCGTGCCTGGGGTTGCCGTCGGGGTGGGACTGCAGCAACCTCCGATGGTGGGAGTTGCCATCAACAGAGAGCTGCAGCAACCTCTGGCAGTGGGAGTCGCCGTCAGGGCAGAGCTGCGGCGACCTCTCTGTCAGGGTTCTGCCAGGTGAGGATGCCCTCGTGAGGCCAGTTGTAGGGCGAGGACCCTGGGACTACTGAGAGGGCCTTGCCAACACTCCTCCACTAGCAGGTCCTCCAGGGGCTCACCTCTGTGGGGAGAGAGAGAATATCCCACCCAGCCACAGGAGGGGTGGTGGGCCAGGCAAGGGATGTCTCCATCAGGAAATGCTCTAGAAACAGAGGGTGAGGACCGGATGGTGGCCTATTATACCTCCCCCGTGTGGACAGATGCCAGCACGGTGGTTCTTCCCCTTAGGACTACAGAAGAAGAGTGGGCAGTGGCCTGCTCTGCCCTGCTCCCTGAAGAGGGGAGTGAACCTCCTGTAGGTGAGGAGCGGATGGTGGCCGACTCAACCTCATGCCCGACATGGACGGTGGCCAGTGTCTCGGTCCTATAAGAGATAGCAGCTGAGGGGCGGACGATGGCCTGCCCTATCTCATACCCGACACAGACGGTGGCCGGTGTCGTTGCGCTGCCCCTGGAGGATACTGCAGGAGAGGAGCAGATGGTGGCCTGCTCTTCCTCAAACCCGACACGGACGGTGGCCTGCGTCATGACCCTGCATGAGATGGTAGTTGAGGAGCAGATGGTGGCCCACTCTTCCTCAAACCCGACATGGTCAGTGACCTGTGTCGCGGCACTACTTGGGACTGTGAGGACAATCCCGCCCCTTACCTGACGAGGGTTGCTCTGGCTGAAGCCTAGGTAACTTTTCCTGCGTACCTGGCGCAGTGTTGGTTGGGAGTGAGAGGGGCATAAGGTAGTTGTAGAGGTAGGCTGGTCATGCCCGGAAACGCTCCATGCCTTACCTGCCTCCTCGTTGGTTCCTCCTTAGGTGGGGGGGCTTGTGTCATTTGCCTCACTGACGTTTTCTGTCTCTGCTCGGGTCGGGGGGCTTGCTTCGTCTGCCTTGCTGATGCTTTTTGTCTCTACTTGTATTTCAGTGTTATTAATATCTTTATTATGAACATACATTACATGAACAAATGCAAACATATTAACATGTCACATGCAATAATAAACTGGTCAAGATGAGATGCTAGAGTCTCCTAAGCCCACTTGGATCTTTTGTGTGTGTGTGTGTGTGTGTGTGTGTGTGTGTGTGTGTAATTCACTGGGTCAGTCAGGATCACTTGATGGTCGTGATCATCAGCTTTTACCCTCCCGGAAGGGAGCTGAGAGCTCATATAGTCCGATCTAAGGGCACAGTTGTGACCTTCACACACGCACACACCCATCCCCTTACTCGAGGGGGACAGTAACCACCCACTTCGTCAGTGAAACTTTTTGCAACCTGAGTGAGGCGCGAACTCCTGTCTACCAGATGGCAAGCAAGAACGTTACAACTGAGCCAGTGAGCAGTGTGTGTGTGTCCAAGTCTGGGCATAGGCTTCACAGCCTGCTCCCAAAGCTTAGTAATCCTCCGCACATACCATACACCTCAACATGTCACTACTTTGGCGTAACATTATGACATGACGGCAGGTCTTCTGGTTGATCAGTAACGACTGATTTTATCAAATTAAAATCCTTAAACTGCTCCCTGCCCCGGCAGGTATTTGAGCCTGGGTCCGGTAGGACTGCAGGTCATCTCTCCACTGATTGAGTTGTGGGCTTCATATGTGATGGCTTAAAAAAAAAAAAAATCCAGTCGTATAAAGGTACTGTACTGTATGTTTTGCTATCAGCTGTGAATTGTTCAAGTGGAAATTCAAACGTTTCATACAGTATTTTGCTTGCACACTGAATCTGCGGTACTGCATCGTTGATGGCTCAGTAATTAAATGTTTTTTTATTGTTACTGTCCTGTGCACTATATATCCAGAGTATATATATATACAGTAGTGATGGCTATTTAATCACCACCTTCCTGTCAAAGTTTTCCATTACTTTCAATGGGTGGTGAGAAAAAAAAAAAATCAACACTGGGCCCAGTGAACTGTACATACATAAATATAGCACATTTTGAAAGGCAGTGATCAATGCTTGTATGGAATGCCATTTTTTGCTTGATGGCTACTTTCCAAACTATATTACTTCCTACAGTATTATGACCATCTCCTCATCCAGGGGTCCCTTCTCAGGATCTTATGACATTATTTTCCATGCTTTAACTTTTAGAGGCTGTGCAGAGTCAGTTGCTTGCCTGCAGTTGATGGGTCTGTTTGGCCAGAAAGAAGGGTGTTACTCAACAACAACAACAACAACAACCCACAAAGGCTCTCCCTTTCTCACAAGCAGCCTATACAGTGCTTCACCCAGATACTCTCATACTTTTTCTCCATTTCTATGCACTACCTCACACACTGTTCTGTCCCTCAGTGAGTTCTCATATGTATACCTTTTTCATTTTGGTACAGTCAAATCTGCAGATATCTTCATCTTTCACTGCCTACAGTTCACTACCATATTTGTAGTACATTACTATTCTCACACATAAAGCATATACATCACCTTTCATGCACAGCCACTTCACATCAGGAAAGGCAAGAGATCTCTAAATTCCTTTCAGTCATTATTGATTTCCACACCTGATGAAGCTGCTACAATACTCCTACACACTAAATATCACGCAAAAAGCAAAATATACTCAACAACCACAGCCTGATTGTGTTGTTGATATAATTAGTGAAGTACTCCCTCATTTCTCTTTCTTTCCTCTTCCTTCTGCGTATGGGTGACTCTACACTGAGTGACAAGCCAAATGGTTTCCTGTACACCAAGAAACCATTTACTATGCTGGGTGGTAACCATATAACCAAATTATGGAGCCTGGTAGTTTAGTGGGTAATTATGGCACTCCAATCGGATTGAGCCGGTGATGGTTTATATCCAAGGGGTGGTTGGGGTGTATTGCTCACGTAATGCCACTCAGGGATGAGTGAGGCTGGTCACTCTCATCTTAAATGTCAGGACCAACTTGCCTAGCCCCGGGCTTCTACGCTCCTCATGGGGCAACGTAGGATTGGATGATGGATGGATGGATGGACATTAATGCAGTGTAGGCAGTAAAATACTGCATAAAACTTGCATCTGAATTTCTTATTTTCTTGTCCTTTTTCTGCACTTCTTCACTGATGTTACACTTCTCTGCTTTAGCAAAGAGCCCTGTATATTCCAGTAACCAGCAAAAGTACATTTGTCAAGGGTTTCATAACAGGCAGGCCTGTTAAGGATGTGACAAAAAATGTTCCTCATCCAAAGGCCCTAAGCTGGAATTATATAGTACAGTATAATGAATTACAGCTTCAAGATACAGTACTGTGCTGAAGAGGGATGCCTTCATGTGCTGGCATGTACATAACCAGGCAGCAGAGCTACCTGGTTATATACGTCCCTCATCTCCCTCCCTATCCCTATACCCAGAAGGAGAATGGAAGACTGCAACTTCTGCCTGCTGTCTGCTGGGTTCACAGCTAGATGAGCCTGGGGTTATGACAACAGCAAAAACAGGAGACAAGACTCTCTCCCATCCAAACAGCCATTAGGTTTTAGCTCTTCCAAATTATCAAAGTGACTTGACTGTGTTGACTCAAGCAGCACCCACACATGACAACCCTTGTTACACAACTGTATAATTCTACATTAGAGCTAGGTGGCATCAAAAACTGGGAATGCTCTCAACACTGCTGAATTTTTAAAACTCACTTATTATTGTTATTCAACTTATTCAGTGCAATGACATCTTATGACATCTTTTTCATTTACCCTGGTTATCTCCATACAACGTTGCTTTGCTTTTGAAGTGGATGTTAGATATAAATTTCATTAAACTTTTCACTACAAATTGTTTATCCTGAGTTGAATAAAAATTATGAATGATGAAAAACACTGAACAGAGAGAGCGATATGAAACAGCATGCCCAATTCACTGTGCTGAGCCCTCATTCACTTGCCATTCAGGCCCTTATAATCCTAACTCCATAGGAATAAACAACCACATTTATGTACTTCACATTACTTAATAGCTACACCCAATCTTGTGGTTAGTCCATTATCACGTAAAAACAAGAGCACCAGACCACTGTTAATCGATCCGTTGTACAGTGCAAAGTTCTTCTGAACAGCTTGATCTGCTGTCAGTTCCCTAGTGTACCATGGTTTACCATGTCTCCTCCCATCTTCTAACTTGCTCAGATACACCCTGTTCACCACTTTATTTTCATCCATTCTCCACATACCCACACCATATAAGCAAGCGCACACTTTCTGACTCTTGTGTCCACAGACTTTCTTTACCCTTCATATTTCGCAAAGGCCAAACAAATTCCTCAATAATCCCATTTCCAGTGCTCTTACTTTTGACTTCTCATTTTCATGCAACACCAGTCTCACATCTGTATGTTAATGTGGACTTAAAACTCCATGGAATGCTCTTGCAGGTGTCACACTCATATTTCTGGTTCATATCAAGGACTTCATAGCAGCAGTCACTTTCCATCTCCCTGCTACTCTTCGTATTTCCTTTGTACATTTATCACGCTTCTCTATCATTGCACCCAGGTTCTTATACTCCCTCACCAATTCAAGACTCTCTTCATTCAACACCACATAACACTGAGAGTCATATTCTCTCAACAACCAACACATTGCTTTTATCCAAATTTCGTTTCAATGCACAATGCTCACAGACATTTACAAAACTCTGCACCAACCTGCCAAGCTCTTGTTCAGTATTATCAAGGAACATAGCATCATTTGTACAAAACAGATTTGATAATCCACCCTTCAGCATTCATCATCATCATCATCCCTCTCTCCACAACTCGAGTTTTTACCTCTGTCATTTCCCCATCCATATATATACCATGGGAACAACACACTTTGCCGTCTCACTTGAACACTGATCTTAAACCACTCACTCAGATGCCTAATGATGCTTACGTAGGCTTCAATACCACCATAAAAACTTACTGGCACTGAACAGCTTTCCATCCACACCCTACATCTGTCCCTGTTGACCTTGTTGTACCTTTTTACCACATCCATAACTGAACCATCTTTAAATGGTGCAATAAATTCTGTTACAATACACTTACTGTACTATCAACAAGGAAAGAAGGAAGGCTGTAGGTACACTGTGAGCAATGACAAGAAATAGGGAGGTGTGCATGAAAGTGAAATTGTTGCATGATAGTACTGTAAAATATAAGCCAAGAGTGAGAGGAGTGGAGCAGAAATGTGTTAAACAAAAAGGAGCATGTAGAATTATGTGCAAAGACATGCAGACAAATCAGCAAGCTTGGGAGTGTTGTACTGCTGATGTGGAAATGCTGGAATGTGTTGGAAGTACCCTGAGATGATTTGGCCATGTGGAAAGAATGGAGAATGAAATGCTGATGAGGAGAACGTGTGAGGTGAAGGGGAAGGAGACAGGAGACATTATGAGGTCAAGCAATGGGGTGGTGAAGTAAAGGATTGCAGGTGTTCGGCTGGAAGGAAGGCAGCCCCATGGTGAAGGACAGGGCCACATAGAGGTAATCTGTTTATGGATATCCTCTTTAAGGTTATGGCACTGGGATACATATAGATACACAAAATATCAACAGATCAGATTCTGTATTGCATATTTACTACTGACTTACATTACGCACCAGGCCCAGTACAAACTGTAACCAGATAATAAACAAACAGGTATTTACATTAACATCTAAGTATGATACTACATATACTGTACGATGCTTCTCTTATTTATATACTGTCATAACCACGTAAGCAGTCACATCCTAATAAACTCAACTACAGTATGCCAAGTTAAATACCATGAATAAATAACTTTAAAAGCACATTAGATGAACAATACTGTACATACGTGAATACCATTTCACACGACTTTGACATCAAAATCAATACAACTATCCACATTTTTAAACAGAAGGGATTTGGAGGTTTATATTATATATTCGATTCATCATCATCATCTAATCCAGCTTTGCCCCATGAGGAGCGTAGCAGCCCGGGGCTAGGCAAGTTGGTCCTGACATTTAAGTCCATCCATCATCCAATCCTATGTTGCCCCGTAAAATGCATAGGAGCCCGGAACTAGGCAAGTTGGTCCTGACATTTAAGATGAGAGTGACCAGCCTCACTTATCACTGAGTGGCATTACGTGAGCAATAAAACCCAACAACCCCTTGGATATACACCTTCACCAGCCCAATCCGACTGGAGTGCCATAACTACCCACTAAACCACCAGATGCCAAAATTTGGTTATATGGTTACCACCCAGTGTAGTTCATGGTTTCCTGATGTACAGGAAACCATTTGGCTTGTCATTCAGTACAGTCTCCCACAGGTAGATGTAAGAGGAAAGAATGAAATAAAGAAAGACAGAAGAGAGAGTGGAAACTTTATCACCTGTACGCAGAAGGACGAGGAAAGAATGAAGGAAAGAAAGACAGAAGAGGATGGAAGGAAAGAGGAGTGGAGCAGAGATAAGGGCAGACACCCGCAGGCAGCACTACATCGAGTGAGTGGATGGTGAGCACCCCCAAAGATGAGAATAAATTAAATCAGAAGGTTTTGTCTTGATTTCCTGACTTCTGTGAATGGAAATTGCAACTAAAATGATGATCCTCACACTTCCCAAATTCCAACTACAGTACTCTATTACATATGCTGTGAGAAAGATCCAGAAACAGGAAAAAAGAAAGTGCATAATAAGAACTCTTCAACCAAGTGCCCTGTGAAATAAGCCATACTTTCAGTCGCTTATCTTTCAGGCCTTGAAAATATTGCAAGAAAAAATATACAGTTCAATAAAACATACACAAACACATATATATGGTGTCCATTTGAAAGTGCTGTATGAAATTGTTAATGTATATATATACTGTATACTGGCAGTTGGTGTGTGCTGTGTTAGTGGGTGTGTTATGGAGTTCTCACTTCCTGCTGCTACGAGAACATCGAGTTATGCAGCACCTCCAGTTCTGCCTCTCTGTCCTTAGCTCGCTTCTGTTGGGAAATATAAAGTTTACAATACTAGGAGGGGTCACCAGTGCAATAGAAGTGCAATAGAAGTACACACTATTACAGTTATAACAGATCCTCTGTATACCCCCAAAACCCAAACTGAAACTTTCACACTAATACAATTTGCATTTTGCATCTCAGAGTGCTTTTACTATCAACAGTTTCCAACAGCTGCTGGAAAGTACTTATTTTGTTTTGACATATGTTTAAGATTCTAAACCAGAGAAAATCTTTTGCATTTCCATGACCACCCTCAGTACGAGAGGTTTCTTGAGAGGAGACATGGTATACTTTATACTGATTTGATTTGATTTTTTGATTCACTGCACTACAAAGTACATGTATAACAAACTCATTAAGGTATAGTAAACAATAAACAGTGTCACATGTAGATTCCCAATTGTAATACAATATCAATTATTCTGACCTCTTTATGCAACCTAAGGATGGAGTAAGGCAGGGTCTAAAAAAGCAAGAAGAAACAGCGCAATATAGAGAAAACTATCAACTGCAGAACCTAGAATTGTGGCTCCTCATTAGAGGCCTAACCATCTGCACTCTTTTTTCTTTTATAGAAGTGTTTCTTGTACCTGGAAGATCACATTAATCCATCAGCTATCAAATAAAGGAGAAGAACAAAAAGAAGTAGAAAAAGTGTCAAACTACTGTCAAATGTTCCACCATACTTATTCATCCAATTGCCCTGATCTATCAGTTTCCTAGCCTCATCAACTTTTATATTTTGTTTTCCTATACACTCATTTATGACACCATATCCACCCACCTGCATAGCCTACCATGCTTCCTTCCACCTACAAACTTGCTCACATGTACTCTTTTCACTATCCTACTTTCATCTATTGTCTCCATATAACCATACCATTTATACATGTTCTCTTCAACTCTATTGTCAGAAAATTTTCTTACTCCACATCTTCAAGAATCAAAATATTTCTCATCCTATCCAATCTATGCGCTCAACATTAATTCCTCAAAAAAGCCTGTTTCCACTGTTCTTACTCTTGACCTGATTTTTCACACTACACCGAAGTCTTACACCCACATCACTGAAGTCCCACACTCAGACACTAATGTGGGGCACTAACACACCTTCATGCGGTTCCACTGTAGTTTCCACACTCAGACCTGTTCAGCAGCATGACCAGTTCTTCCCCATGCCATTCAAATGTCCACTTACTTTGCTCATTAACCTCTTTTCTTCTCCAAAACAAGATCTATATCTATCTATCTATAGCTTGACGTCCTAATCCCACAAAGGGTGGCTGCAGACAAAACACCTCCAAGTCGCTCCCTCCAACTCACTCCCCTCTCCCTCATATACCTCTCAACTCCATCCCTCCACCTCATCCTCAGTTTGGACATGTGGAGAGAATGGGGAATGAAAGACTGACTAAGAGGGTGTATGTAGGTGAAGTGGCAGGAGGGAGGGGGAGGGGGAGACTGGGGATGAAACAAGGTACACTACTTAAAATTTTCTCACCAATTCATGACTCTTTATTCACCAACACATCACACTGAAAGCCACATTCTCTCTCAACATTAACACATTAATATATAGTTTACCAACAATTCACTCCGAAATTCCTCATACACAGCACACTTGCTCATCTCACTCTTACAACAAAGACAATCCTTCACTCTGAAATTCCTCATACACAGCACACTTGCTCATCTCACTCTTACCACAAAGACAATCCTTCACCATAAACTCAGAAGATTTTTGAAAGCTCCTGACTTAAGCAGTCAAATCCTGCATTCCATCTGGTTCACATTCACTTGCACCAAAGGGTCAAAACAATAAGAATAAAAACATTCTCCCTGTCTATCTGCTGCCTCATGATTTACACTAAGAATTAATTCAAGGCGTGAGGCCAGTCTAAGTTCGTTTTCGTTTTTGAGGGCTCCAACATGCTTGCATGTGTTGGCCTTGGTCACCTAATGGCGGCTCTCCACGCTGCTCGATCTCTGGCAGCCTCCCTATTCAGTCCCTTAATCCTTAAGTCACATTTAATGACCTCGTCCCATGTCTTTCTCGGTCTACCCCTCCCCCAATATTAACATCTCTCACCCTCTGTACCCAATTATCATCCCCCATCCTCTCCACATGTCCAAACCACCTCAGCCTACCTCTCCTCATCACAGCACCAATACACTCCAGTCCCATCCTACCTCTCAACTCTTCTATCGTAAACCCAGCCCCCCCAGGCCTTGCACGCAGGGATGCACTGCACATCCACCTAATCATTGTCATTTCTGTACGTTTAAATGACTACCTCCACTTCTGCTGAAACCAACCCATTCACGAGTTTGTTTACAATACCATCATTACTGTTACCATCCTAACACAGTTTCTCATTACGGTATCATAATGGAATGGGATGGATCAGAGCATGGTATGGAAAAGATAAATACATGGAAAGGAAAAGATAAATACATGCAACATCACCATTACAATACCCAGTGGCAAGACCTGCACAGTTACAAAGCAATATTCTTAGTCTCTAGCATAGAAAACTGATACTGTATACAGTAGACCCGAACTATAATAGACAAATTGGGGGAAAGCCAGGTCCATCAAAGCCAATAACCTGTTACTGTAAATCCAAGGGTACCCCCCCTCCAAAGGTGGGACTTCACACACATGCTTGAAAACAAATTAGTACAACAGAACATTTTAGTACTAAAAATGCTACACTGCACACACTCACCTACGCCAACAAGACAACATACACTCCTTGACAGCTCTGTGGGAAAGCCCAGTCTCGGCAATGGCCTTCCTTAGGGACTCAGGGCTGTTCGGTCAGACTGCATAGGGAACAACTACTTCTACTACTAAAAATACAAACTACACCCACTTTACACTAACTTGGCCAATAATTTAACTCCTTTGCAGCTTATTTCATATCCTTGTCATTATTCTTCATGACTAGTAAAATATTACTATAGTCTGCTACTGCAACTTGGCAATCACAATGGAGAGAGGACAATTTTAGGCCAGGTTGGTGTAAAAAAAGAAAAGGGTATGAAACACGTGTTGCGACCCATTGTACTCCATCTAACAGACATTATTCATTATAGCCGATGAAAGTTCAGTGGGCTTCGTGACATCCATCAAATCTGATATCTGCTATATCAGAGTTCGTTACAGCATGAGTTTACTATACTCTGAATGAAGCAGTCTTCCTCCCTGCCTAAAGATGAATTCTGATTTTATCTTTCTTTTGTTTAAGTTTCACTGTGGGGATGAGTTCCGATGGCTCTAAGGACTCCACCCACCCACCCAACCACATACACACCCTCCCTAGAACCTCTTCGGTGAAGATGCAATTTACATAATGCACCTAAACTCCTAACGACAGCAAATCTCCCACCCTGTCTATCCCCCAGCTGCATTTCGGGTCCAATTTTCTACTTTCATTTTTTTTTTTTTAATGTGTCCAACTCTGGGCATAGGCTTCACAGCCTGCTATCAAGGCCCAGCAGTCCTCCTACATACCATACACCTCTACACGTCACCAGTTTGGCACTAACACCCACTGTCCATACTGAATACATGCTAGGGCTGTCTCATACAGGACAGGTGTACTGGTATTAGCGGGGATATTTTTACATGTCGGCGGATCTTAAGGTAGATCAGTAAAGCCTGGTTTTAATGAAATTCAAATTCTTAAACTGTTCCCTGCCCCAGCGGGGATTTAAACCAGGGTCCATTAGGACTGCAGGCTACCTCTCTAATGATTGAGCCATCGCCTCCCCCATTTCATAATCTAATCCTGTGTTGCCCCATACGGAGCATAGAAGACCGGCACTAGGAAAGTTGATCCTGACATTTAAGAAGAGAGTGACCAGCCTCACTCATCCCTGAGTGACATTATGTGAGCAATAAACCCCAACCACCCAATGGATATAAACTTACAGAGGCTCAATCCAGGAGAAGAGCCTTAATTACCCACTAAACCACCAGGCACCACAGTTTGGTTATATGGTTACCACCCAGCACAGTATATGGTTTCCTGGTGAACAAGAAACCATTTGGTTTGTCACTCAGTGTAGAGTGAGTCACCTGTCGACAGAAGGAAGAGTTTCACCAAGGTAAATTTTGGTCTTACAGATATCAAGAGCTTGAATTCACACACCTGAACATGTATATTTCACTCTCATACGTCAAATGGTTACCGCACTATCGAATGTCAAAGATAAACAAAAGTCACCCCTCACATAGGAACGAAAATAGAAAAATTTTGGAAAAGACATTATTTTCACCAAAAAACCTTATAGAAATCACTAAAATCAATATGAATTATGTGCCTTGTCATGAAACAGGTTGAAGGAATGAGCATGGAAAAAAAAAAAAAAAAAACTCATACTCATGCAAGAGAAATGGACCGTATACAGTACTGTACAGTATATTCAGTCTGTTTACGATCATCAGTATCAAGGCTTTACATAGCAGGACCCAAAACTGACAACCATCAGACATCGACCTTTAGGGGTTAATATTCTCATGAATATTGAATTAAACTTATAATATCATAAAGCCGTATGAGTTGTATGTACACAGTACATGGATCATGACAGACAGGGAATATAAGTCTTACACTGGAATAATCTGGTGAGGATGGTGTACAGATACTACTAAATTCTAAGTCCAGATAAATATGGCTTTCTGTATCTGAGTGAATGAAAGAAACCTACATATCAAAATGTTGATTGCTCAGATGATCCTACTTTCCTCAATGTAAACACCATTTTATTATGTGGGTTTAATTTACATAATGGCTCTGTGTCTGGCTTTTTTTATTGAAGAAAAAAAAAAGGTATAAAAAATGCAAAATGTGATCCTTCCAAAGAAAACTGAATAAGACAGCCAAAGTCAAGATCTACTCATTCTGGGACTGCTGAGCATGTTACATTTAGGAGACTGAAGGTCACAGGCAGTGAGAATGATTTGAGAAACACAATTCCAAAGGTGACTAGTTGTGTAAGATACATGAGAGACTGAAAGTACTGATCTACTCATACATTAGAAAGCAAGAAGATAAGGAAAGAGAGTCTGTGGCCTACCATTCCCAGCAAGTGTAGCTACCTCCACTGCCTTGTCTTACCTTCTGTCTGCGATACTCCTCGTAATCCTCATCGTCCGTGGGCAACTCATGGCGGCACAAGGGACATGAGTTGGTCTGTGGGGATGGTAGGCAAGAGATAAATCATGTGAGCAGAACCCAGTGAGGGAGTGGAAGATGGAATACAGCTATTCTTCTTTTAGTTCTTCTGCCAGCACTTCAGTATGATCTCTTGTAAGCTGGATAAATTCATCTAGGCAAAGGAGAGGGAGAGTGGCCATGTGCAGTTTGCCACAAGGGTGTGGGAAGTAATTCCATCTTGTGTAGTGTTTGTGATAAGTGGGTGCACAAGAGATGTAGTGGTATTAGAGGTAGACTGCGAGATGATGCTGATTTCATGTGTGCGGCGTGTCGGGGAGAGCAGGTGGAGATTGTTAGGCGTGAGAGGGTTGAACTTGCAGGTGAGTCTCTTGAGTGTGTGGAGGGGTTTCGTTATTTGGGAGACA